>CM064486.1:69412441-69614980 GCA_032716605.1 Paralithodes platypus
CCCAGCCACACCTAATTCTAGGCAACAGTGGCAGCCTAGGGCCCCACCACCGGCAGAGATGGTATCTCCTAGGTAACAAAACTTGTTCACCAGCTCCAAAGACTCATTTCCAAAATTCACAGCCACAGGGATCATCCACGAACACAAGCTCGCCTTTGCACACTACGCACTCAAATTTCTCTATTTCTGACTTATCGTTCGGCAGGGGACCCTTTATTTCCTATTACAGCGCTTACTCCCATGGTGTACCCAACATAGTAAGAGGCTACCTTGAACTGGAGTTAACGCCCACTCCCTTTCCATACACTGCACATGGGGTATGCACCGCTCTTTTCCACATTGCCTCGTATCAATCTACAATGCATAACCTTGGTTTTGTTAACCTCTGAAGTTGCGCATGGGGGAATCTTGGAAACGTCCCCCTGTGCGGACGTATTTGAGGGGTTTCAGTCACTAACATCATTGGCATTAATAGCATATTTAATCCATATGCGCCTATTAGGGGTGATATAAACGGTATTAACATGAAACTAACAATTAAAACGCGTGACCACGCGTTTTGGATGGTCAAAATCGGAGATAAGCCCGCGAGTTGTCTAATGTATGGGAGGCAATATGCTTCCCGCAATTTTCCCCAGGCCACTGAGACACAGTCGATCGCTACTCTCTCTCTCTCTCTTTGCAATCGCTTTGCTTACAGTTGATGACCACGACCCTCCACAATGGATTTTAATGTTAGCACGAAAATATACATCAGAAATAATGGGAATACAGGGAAAATAGGTGAATACCTGAACGGAGAGGAGGAAAGTGGGGAAGGAGGGGAGGTAGAGGACTGATGAATGTGTTTGCTGGTCCCAGGGGCCAAAAAAAAAAAAAAAAAAAAAAAAAAAAAAAAAAAAAAAAAAAAAAAAAAAAAAAAAGATTTCGTTGTCAAAAGTTGATTTTTTTTTTTCTGACCTTAAGAGTCTCCCGTGCGCCGGGGGAACTCTTAAGAGTCTCCCCGCAGCTCCCGGGTTAATATTGACTCTTAAACCCTTGCTCCACTCTCTGAATTTGGCCTCAGCATCCTGCATATTGTCAGCTATTAGGACTAAATCGTCTGCATAAAACAGTTCCAACGGGAGTCCGCCTCTAAAAACTCTAGACAGCGCCTCCAAGACCATAATAAAGAGGAGGGGGCTTAACACTGAACCCTGATGGACTCCAACACGGACTGCGAACTCATCACTCAGTACACCCTTCACCCTCACCGAACTTCGCGAATCCTCATACATCTTCATTATCACATGCACCAGCCACTCTTCCACACCAAGTTTCCTCATAGCCCACTGCACAACATCTCTAGGTACCCTATCAAAGGCCTTCTCCAGCAGTAGCTTACATGCCACCAAAGACCAGAGTATGGAGGGAGTTGGAGTTTGAGGAGATGGTCGCGGATATGATTCAGTCGTTGAGAAGATTGCTTTTCAGGAAGAATCGATTGATCTTGGTAGATTTCAACTGTAGTGAGGTTGATTGGGAATCGGGAGATGCAGGGCCAAATCAGAGATCTTGGGGAAGTAGGCTAGTGGAGTTGGTACGGAAATGTACTTGCACAACATGTGAAGGAAAATACAAGAATGAGGGGTAATAACGAACCTTCTAAACTCGATCTGATTTTTACCAAAGGATCCTCACGAAATTAGTGATATAAACTATCTATGTCCTGTAGGTAAAAGTGATCACCTATTACTAAAATGGAAGTTGACCTCGAGTGATGCCCATAGATTAGACAATAGCTGCATAAATGACAGATTAAATTATAGTAAAGCTGATTATGTATCCTTGAAAAGATATTTAGAGGGAGTAGATTGGGATCTTATTTTGAAGGAACAGGACGTACAAGGTAAATATAGTAGATTCCTCGAAATTTATAGAGTAGGAACCAATCTGTTTGTCCCAAGATATAAAACTGGAAATTTTACTAAGCAGAAAGAATGGTTTAATTTGAAATGCAAAAGAGCTTTGGGTAGGCGTGATGCAGCTTGGGCTAGATTAACCTCTGAAGTGTGCATGGGGGGCATGAGACACCACACTCCTGTGCTGACGTATTTGAGCTGTTCCCATCACTAAAATATTTATTTTACCATAAATAGCATTAATACTTATCCATATGCGCCTATTATAGGTTGATTATAAAGGTATTAACCTGTTACAACAATAAAACTGATTATAAAGGTATTAACCTGTTACAACAATAAAACAAGTGGAAACAGCGTTTGGATGGTCAAAATCGGCGATACAAGCCGGGAGTTACACAATGTATGGCTGAGGCAACCTCCCAGCCCACCACATTCCTCCACCTCTGGAGAGAGACTGTCGATCGATACTCTCTCTCTCTCTCTCTTGCACTCGCTTGCTAACAGTGATGACAACGCCCTGCTACCAACTCGCTAATGTTAGCACGAAAATAGACCACAGGAAAAGGGAATAACTGGGAAAATAGGTGATAACTGAAGGAGGGGAGGAAACTGGGGAAGGAGGAGAGGTGGAGGAGTGATATTTGGCATGGCCCAGGGGCAAAAAAAAAAATAAATAAATAAATTAAATAAAAAAAGAAAAAAAAAAGAAAAAATCGGTGTTTTAAATTGATTTTTTTTTTCCCTGACTCTTGAAGAGTCTTCCCGCAGTCCGCCGGGGGAACTCTTAACCCTCTCACATCCTGACGCGATTTTTGAGCCTATTAGGGATACTTTAAAGCCTTTGTTACCGTCAGGGGTATCTATAAACCTTTAGTTTGTTTACTTCAACCTCTGCAGTTGTCTTTGAGTTAGCTGTGGGCAGAAAACTAATTTTGGAGAGGTAATTATAACAGTGAGAGTAATCTATTTCTTATTGCTAATCTGGCAACCTCTGCGTCCTATGGTCGTGAGAGGGTTAAGAGTCTTCCTGCAGTTCCCGGGTTAAGAAGAAGGAACACTGAGAGTAATCGGAATAAATATAAACAGGAGAGGAATAGATATGTTAACATAATTAGGCAAGTTAAAATGAACTATGAGAAGAACATAGTAAATAAATGTGAAAGTGACCCTAGATTATTTTATAAATATATAAACAGTAAGTTGAAGGTAAAGAAACAAATTACTAAAATAAGAGTAGATGCTAGGACGTATGAAAATGTATCGGACATGTGCGAGGTAATGAATAACAAATTGGGGTCAGTTTTTACTATAGAGGAAGGTTTTGATGAACCACAGGCGGGAGTACTGGAGAGTGGTCTTAGTAAGATTGAAATAACTAGAGATGAGCTGTTATCTGCGATGAGAGGACTTGAAGTAAGGAAAGCTATGGGACCGGATGAAGTGTCTGCCTGGGTTTTAAAGGAGTGTGCAGAGCAATTAGTGGAGCCAGTGAGGGACAAAATTCAAGCTTCCTTAGATAAAGGACAGGTTCCTGTTGAATGGAAAAGAACTAATATCATTCCGATATACAAGAATGGAAACCCTGTGGACCCTCTAAACTATAGACCAGTTTCATTTACTAGTATTGTATGCAAGATTTGTGAAAAGCTAATTAGGAAGAGATGGATGAAAATGTTGGAGAGAAAGAAGATAATAACCCCAAAGCAATTTGGATTCAGAGAAGGGACATCTTGTGTTACCAGTTTGCTATGTTATTACAGTACGGTGATAGATGTACTCCAAGAAAGAGGCGGATGGGTGGACTGCGTCTACTTAGATCTTTCCAAAGCATTCGATAAGGTACCACATAAGAGATTGTTATCTAAGCTTGAGACGCTAGGATGTGTCAGGGGGAGTTTGCTGAAATGGATGGAGAGCTATTTAACCTAACAAGTGCGCATGGGGGTAATTGGAAACGTCCCCCTGTGCTGACGTATTTGAGGTGTTTCTGTCACTAAAATATTCATTGTACCATTAATAGCATTAATACTTATCCATATGCGCCTATTATGGGTTGATTATAAAGGTATTAACCTGAAACAACAATAAAACGAGTGAAAACAGCGTTTGGATGGTCAAAATCGGAGATATAGCCCGCGAGTTGTATAATGTATGGGTGAGGCAAGCTGCTTTCCCGACAATTTCCCCCAAGGCCACTGAGACACAGTCGATCGATACTCTCTCTCTCTCTTGCATTCGCTTGCTATCAGTGATGACCACACCCTGTAACCGGATTTCTAATGTTAGCACGAAAATATACCTCAGAATAAGGGAATAACAGGGAAAATAGGTGATAACTGAAGGAGAGGAGGAAAGTGGGGAAGGAGGGGAGGTAGAGGACTGAGATTTTGCATGGCCCAGGGGCCAAAAAAAAATAAAAAAATAAAATAAAAAATAAATAAAATAAAATCGATGTCAAAAGTTGATTTTCTTTTTCTCTGACTCTTAAGAGTCTCCCCGCAGTCCGCCAGGGGAACTCTTAAGAGTCTCCCCGCAGTTCCCGGATTAACAGATAGGGAAATGAGGACCAACATTAGAGGAACTTACTCATCGTGGCGGAAAGTTGAGAGTGGTGTGCCGGAGGGATCTGTGTTGGCACCTCTCATGTTCCTTATGTACGTGAATGACCTGCAGATAGGCATAAACTCCTACATGTCAATGTTTGCAGATGACGTAAAAATTATGAGACAAATAACAAATAAAAGTAGTTGTGAGGAGCTGCAAGGGGATTTAGATAAAATATACGAATGGAGCACCAAGTGGAAAATTAAATTTAATATAAGTAAATGCCATGTGTTAAATATGGGAAGAAGTGTGAATAGACCAAATTGGGAGTACATGATGGGAGATAATATAATTAGCAAGGCCGAAAAAGAAAAGGATTTAGGGTTGATTATACAAGATAACTTGTCGCCAGAGAAACATATTAACAAGCTCTTTAGCGGAATGTATGCAATGGCCGGGAATATGAAAGTTGCTCTGAACTACTTGGATGAGACCATGGTAGCGAAAATTATGAAGAGTATGATTAGACCAAGATTGGAGTATGCAGCAGTGGTGTGGTCCCCGCATCTAAAGAAGCATATTCACAAGTTAGAAAGAATCCAGAGAGCAGTTACTAGATTGGTTCCAAGTCTCAGAGAACTGCCATATGAAGGGAGGCTAGACAAATTAAATCTACCGAGTCTAAAAGAGAGGAGAGAGAGGGGAGACATGATAATGATGTACAAATGCACCCGGGGGCTGGAGAGGCTGGATAGGGAGGATATATTAATTATGGATACAGGAATAACTAGAGGCCACAGCTACAAAGTAAAAAGACCTACCTGCAAGAACGATATCAGGAAGTTTAGCTTCCCCTATAGATGTATTGACAAATGGAATGGGCTGGAGGAGGAGGTGGTAGGGGCAAGGAACATCCATATTTTCAAGAAAAAATTGGATAAAAAGTAGACTGAGACGGGACAACACGAGCTTAGCTCAACTCCTGTAAACTACAATTAGGTAAATACCTAATTCTAGCAACAGTGGCAGCCTCGGCCCCACCACCGGCAGAGATGGTATCTCCTAGGTAACAAAACTTGTTCACCAGCTCCAAAGACTCATTTCCAAAATTCACAGCCACAGGATCATCACTTAACACAAGCTCGCCTTTGCACACTACGCACTCAAATTTCTCTATTTCTGACTTATCCTTCGGCAAGGGCCCCTTTATTCTACTACAGCGCTTACTCCCATGGTGTACCCAACATCGACAGATGCTACATTGAATTGAGTTAACACCCACTCCCTTTCCACACACTGCACATGGGTATGCACCGTTCCTTTCCACATTGCCTCGTCTCAATCTACAATGCATAAGCTTGGTTTTGTTAATATTGACTCTTAAACCCTTGCTCGCCATGCCCTCTCTCCACTCTCTGAATTTGGCCTCAGCATCTTGCATACTGTCAGCTATTAGGACGTCTGCATAAAACAGTTCCAACGGGAGTCCGCCTCTAAAAACTCTAGACAGTGCCTCCAAGACCATAATAAAGAGGAGGGGGCTTAACACTGAACCCTGATGGACTCCAACACAGAGTGCGAACTCATCACTCAGTACACCCTTCACCCTCACCGTACTTCGCAAATCCTCATACATCTTCATTATCACACGCACCAGCCACTCTTCCACACCAAGTTTCCTCATAGCCCACTGTACATCTCTAGGCACCCTATCACAGGCCTTCTCCAGGTCTACAAACACAAAGTAAAGATCCCTGCCTTTTAGTAAGTATCTTTCCTGTATCTGCCTGACTATGAAGATAGCATCGGTTGTACCCCTTCCTGCCATAAAACCAAACTGCATATCATCAATATGGTGTAAAAACCTATTCCTACATTGGGGCAGGACTTTATTGTTCTATAGTCCAAATTGCCTAATATACAGTAGAGTCTTGTTATGGTGGTCTTTTTGTAACACTGTTAAGGCTGGTGTGGTTGCAGATACTGCAGGTGCAAGTGCTGCAGGGGGACTTTGTTGAGTCTTGCCGAGGCATGGTTAGCACTATACCAACATCAGCCACAGTGATGACTTGGTGGGGCAGTGCTGTGGCGGAACTTTATTGTACAGTACTACAGTACACTCCTAACTACTGAATGGCAACCCCTTCTGAGCCATTACATTGCATGTGTACTCATACCTCATGCTTCCCAGTACCCTGGAAAGAAGCAAACATCCATCCAGTTCCTAAAAAAAGTGCCTCTTCAGATCCATCAAACTACAGACCAATAGCTATAACTTCCACTCTTGGTAAAGTCTTTGAAATTATATTAAATAATCACATAATTAAGCATCTTGAGAATAATAAATTAATCAGTGATAGGCAATATGGTTTTTGACGATGTCGATCAACTGCAGACATGCTTTGCCTTCTTACGCATCAAATCAACCAAGCTACAGACCAACATGGTGAAACACATACAATAGCACTGGATATATCAAAGGCATTTGATAGAGTCTGGGCATCAATCCTTATTGTCGAAGATGTCACACTACGGCCTTGCATCATTAGTTCCACTAATTTCTTCTTATCTTCATAACAGAAAAATACGTGTAATGGTAGATGGCCTTTATTCTCAATTTCACTCAATAAATGCTGGTGTTCCCCAGGGATCAGTTTGGCCCCAATTCTGTTCCTCATTCATATCAATGATCTCATATCTACCACTCATAATCCAATACATTCCTACGCAGATGACTCAACACTCCACAGTTCCTTCACATTTACCAATTCTTTCACCCAACCCGATCTTATAAATTAAAAAAATAAACACTGCAATTTCTCTGAACCAGGACCTTTCTAGAATTAATGGATGGGGACAAAAGAATCTAGTTTCCTTTAATGCACAGAAAACCAAGTACATTCAATTTTCTAACCGACAGAATCTCACTGACTCCCATATATTTTTAATGATGTAAATATTCCCACTTCCCCTAGTATTGACATTCTCGGTGTAACATAACTACTAACTTGAGCTGGACACATTATGTTAGAAGCATTGCTAAGAATGCCTCTAAAAAACTGGGACTCCTGTACAGAGTTCGAGAATTCTTCACTGACGAGCAGTTGGCCGTGATATATAAAAGTCATGTGCGTTCTCAGATGGATTACTGTTCACCTCTGTGGGGTGGAAGTGGAGTGGTTGCATTGAGGCAGTTGGACAAAATTCAAAATAAAGCTATTAGATTAATCAATAACCCTGCAATCACACAGGACCTTCCTACATTATCCATACGAAGAAACGTTGCATCCCTTGCATTATTCTACAGATATTTTCACAGCAATTGTTCCGAAGAACTTGCTTCAATTGTGCCGCCTCTCCACATCTTTCCCCGTAGAACTAGGGCAGCTGAGAGTGCCCATGAATTTACACTTTCTCCTCCACATTGCAGAACTTCTGCTTATCAGAATTAATTTATCCCCAGAGCTACTACTCTTTGGAATTCACTTCCCTCGAATTGCTTTCCACAAACTTACAATCTACAAATGTTTAAATCCAGTTGTTACAAACATTTTATGAATGGAGGATGCCTTTAGGCACATGGACCCTTTTGTTTTATCTGTGTTTTTCCTTCCTCCGTTCATTGTCTCTTAAAAAAAAAAAAAAAAAAAAAAATGTAATGGAAAAATTACGCTATGTATTGCATGTATATATATATTATATATATATTATATATATATATATATATATATATATATATATATATATATATATATATATATACAGTGAAAGTCCGCTAATCCGGAGGCTGAAACCTCGGAATGCCCAATACCTCTGAAGGTTTTTTCCCCAAAATATATTATTTTTCCCCCAAAATAAGATTATAAAATAAGATTCATGTTTATCTTAAGTCAATTAATCGAGTGTTTTGGATTTGCACCTCTTGGATTTACACCTCTACACCACCGGAACTTCACCGCACTGCCTCTTTAATTAATTATTAATTTGTATGTGTTTTAGGGCCATTTTTATGTATAAATCTGATACCTCGGAAAATCTGAAATCCGGAAGTCCCGCGGTCCCCTGCCTTCCGGATTACAGGAATTTACTGTATATAATATATATATACAGTATATATATATATATATATATATATATACAGTATATATATATTGTGACGCACCCCAGTGCTTTGCAACGCAACCCGATTGTACTCCTTGGTACTCGACTGTACCGCCCGTGATCTGGCTACCGTCAGCCGCAATGTATATTGAGTGTGACAACTTATAACTATGTTCTTTGTATCTCTGCAAAGGTCTCGTCATGTGCTAACCAGTGGTGGGTTTTGTTTTAAGCCATGTCGAGACCTTCCATTTAATATGTAGTATCAATAGAGAAGTTGATAGATAAGACAATGGGAGTTCAGAGAGAGAGAGTGAGTTAGGCTTCAGAGCAAGAGGGTAGCAACGCGCCACGCTGCCGGCCGGGTGGGTTGCCAGACGTATGGACTGGTTGGCAGCCCTGCGCTTATAGCTAGGCGCGACAGGGTTGGTAGTCCATTGTTGCCTGCCTACGCTGCCTGGGCTGGGCCCATGTTGTCGTACAGCACACTGCCTGGAGGCTGGCTGCGTGTTCCATGACCAGGTTGCCTAGAACCTTTGAGATTCTAACATCCCTTGCCCTCTCTCCCAACTTCTCACTGTTGCACTCTTTCTCTCTGACGACATTACTCTCATTTCATTCTTCTCTCTATTTAACCCTCTCCGACATATGATGCAATTTTGAGCCTATTAGGGATACTTTAAAGCCTTTATTACCATCAGGGGTATTTACAAACCTTTAGTTTAATTACTTCAACCTCTGCAGTTGTCTTTGAGTTAGCTGTGGGCAGAAAACTAATTTTGGAGAGGTAATTATAAGAGTGAGAGAACTTTATTTCTTATTGCTAATCTGGCAACCTCTGCGTCATATGAGTCTGAAGGGGTTAAATGCATAACCTTCCCTTGAGGTCCTAAAGGAGTTTCAGCACTCACCTCTCGTATTACTCTTAGGACAAGCATATATTTACATGTATTAGATTTAAGGGGTTAATGTGAACAGCGATCTTCTTGATGAGGATAGTTGGTGAACGTTCTACATGTTCACGAGTTATATGCCCCGCTCATCATCCCATTTGTGACTAGACTGGTGCCATGTGTAAGAGCCCGACCATGCCCAGGAGTTGTCTGTAGAGGGACGAGGACTTAGCCTTGATTTGCATACCGAGCCAGGAGCGAGTGTAGTACCCGAGACTACAGCTCGCTCGTAGTGCCGGTATAGTAGAGTAACGTAATTTATCTGTCCTTGTGTTCTCTACAGTCTTCTCCTGGGTTCTCGCTTTCGGTGCTGGGACTCGTTGTTCCTGTGACTTGGCCTGCTAGCTAGAACACATGGGGATGATGAGTGGGATATATCTTTATTTTACTATGCATTGCAGCTCTCTTTAAGTATATGTATGTAACCCTTTACAATACACATTACTCACACACAAGACAACACTATTAATACTTTCATGTATCAATTAACTGCACCGTCGTTTTGCTGCTGTGTCCGGAGTTCTGTTGCGTAGGGCGCATACGGACTCGGAGGGGAGACAGAGTGAGAGAAGCGAAGTAGCCTATGCGGTAGTAGGATACCGGCGCAGTACTGTTGCCTGCAACCTTTTAGTTATTCCAAGTATAGATTCATTATTATAATAAGTGACTACTATTTATGTTCCTCCCATGTGTATTATTAGGTATCTACTGGATCATGAACATCTTGTATGCTACATGCTAGTGCATGTTAGTAGGGGACAGTTATTGTAGTGCACGCGCTTTCAAGTAGGCGTGTACATTTGTCATTTAGCATTTCACTGTCATACCTTTAGCCTGCTTCTATTCTACATTATTAGAGGCTTAATATTAACGTAGTTTCTTGAGTATTGCATTTCTTTAGTAATAACGTAACCTATAAATGTCTGAGGGAGTTTAGCCTCATAGCCTACCCCTTGTTGTACACTTTCGCCGAGTTAAGGTACCTCGTTACCGTAGACGATAACTCTGTAGGGCGTTGGTGCTTTTGTTGTCTGGAGCATATAGTATTTGGGACTGGAATCGAGCGTGTCGTTGTCACTTAAGCCATTTCTGTCCTACGATCAAGAATCCCGAATATGTATTGCCGATCCAGCTGTAACAAAATGGCGACCTTGCACAAGATTCAGTAGTATCCTATCACGTGTTTTTTGGAGAACTATTCTATGCTACCTAGTAGAGCTGGCTAGAATTTTCTTGCATATTGGAGGAATTTTTATTGTGTCATTATTGTATTGGTGGACTTGCAGATTGTTTCGTTAGGTGTCTAGAGTAGAGTCATTCAAGCATCTTTAACATTTTGTGAGTCGAGACTGCAATTAGTAATAAGCACTTCTTTTTTTTATGAACAGCAATTGTATAACCAGCACTATGTCTAATGACTCATCATTTACGGGGGAGGATAACACGGTACAGCCTAGTGACCAGCAAGTACAGCAGATATTTAGGGAGGGGAGTGTTATAAGTGGAGAGAGGGATGCCCGGGCATTTTTGCAGACACCTTTGACCGAACAGCGCCTGCAGGCTATTGATTGTTACGGTCTTCGCTGTTTAGCCACGGTTTTGGGGCGGGACTGTCCTGACAGTTGGCCCAAGAAGAATTTGGTGGCATGTTTGTTGGGTGATGGCGATGGGGCGGTGGGTAGAGTGGGGTCTTGGGGGGTTCCCTCCAAGCCTCCATTCCACTCTACCCCTGAGCTGGGCCCTCAGCCAGCGAGTCTTAGCACGATGCAGCAGGAGGGTTCTGAATGGCAAGCTGGCTTACCCGTAAACACGTCTCGGTGTGGATCCCCCATTTTGTGCTCTCCCCCCCCAGGCCTGTCTCCTGAGATGTTATTTCAGCTAGAACTAGCTAAGCTTAAGTTGCAAGAGAGTCAACAGGCTAGTATAGAACGGATTAAGCTGCAGGAGACTCAGATACAACAGGCTAGTATAGAATGGATTAAGCTGCAGGAGACTCAGATACAACAGGCTAGTATAGAACGCATAGAGGTTGCTAGAATCCAAGCCAATCAGGATGCAACCAGGTACCAGGCTGAAATGGATGTCGAGAAGTCTAGAGTAGAGACCATGGGGCGTCATCTCGGTGGTGGGCACCGGGTTACAGACTCACTTTCGCATTTAATTAAGTTAGTACCCGCATTTGATGAGACAGCAGTGACTGAGTTTTTTGCTCGTTTCGAAAAGAAGTGTCGTGAGTATGACTGGCCGGAGGTTAAATGGGCAGCATTAGTTTCATCACGTCTAGTGGGTAAGGGGTTGAAAGCCTACGATGCACTGTCACTGGACGAGAGTGTCGTGTATGGACTGGTGAAGGAGGCAGTGCTCCGGGCCTACGAACTGCAACCCGAAACTTATAGATTGAAGTTCCGTGGCGTGAATAAGAAGAGCGACGTCAGTTTTATGGAGCACGCACGGGACTTAACAGATGCATGTAATAACTGGTTTCGGTCCGAGCACGCAGAGTCGGCTGAGGAAATTAAGCAACTTTTCTATCTGGAACAGTTTTACAAATGTACTGGAACCGATCTAACGCTGAACATTAAGGAAAAATGTCCCAAGACAGTAGAGGAGGCTGCCAAGATGGCAGACCTCAGATTATCATTGATTCGTGGTTGCGGTGCCGCTCAGAGGGCTGAGTCAGGGCAGAAGGGGCGCTATACCCCACCCACCAGAGTTTTCGATAATAACAAATCCTATGACACACATAACCACACTAAAAGCATTGCACCTAATAACACCTACAAACACAAGCCTCTCCCGTTTACTAAAGGTCAGGCCCCTTCTTCGCCCGCACAAGGGAAGAAGCCCATTGGGGATGTGAAATGTTACAAATGTCAGAAGCTAGGCCATTATTCACGTGAGTGCCCTAGTAACACTCCCGCTAAGCCGGTTTCATTGGTTCACAGTATCGGTGTGTCTCTGAAGGCTGCAGCAACTGCCCGGGGTAGGTTGTCAGCAGCTGAGGCACACGCGGTAAAGAAGCGTACGGAAGGCTCGACACCTGTCCGGGACACTTTCTGTAGCCATCGGGGACACGGGTTTGTGAGCTGGGGGAGTGAACTACGGAGGGTTGACTTGCTGAGGGATACGGGGGCTTCGCAAACTTTGTTGAGGAACTTCACAGGGAAACCGATAAATGCGGCCAGAGTTGTTGTGGTGCAGGGTATAAATGCTACGAGGTCATACCCACTTGTGAGGTTGGAGTTGAGAGTGGGAGAGGTGTGCAGGGAGCTGGATGTAGGGATCGTTGAGTGTTTGCCAGCTGAGGGCGTCGACCTTCTTCTCGGCAACGACTTTGCGGTGCCCACTTCCGGGACTCCACCCTTAGTCGTTGCCGAGAGGGCGGCCGACGTGGATGGTGAGAATCGGGAATGGGTTGGGAGGTGCCAACAGGATGAGATGGCCTGTGTGGTAACCCGATCTCGCTCTGCAGCTCCTGCACAGCCTAGCACTCAACCTCGGGGACAGTGGAGGAAGGATCAGGAGAAGGTTGCTAAGGGCAGGAAAAGGGACATTGATTCTGCTGCACTTCTCGGTGATTCGGTACTTGGACCTATAATAAACACGGGAGTTGACTCTGGCCCAGATATGGTGTGTAACAAGGCAGAGTGGGTAAGACTTCGCGTGAGGCAAGAGCTGTAGCGAGAGCCACTAAGGCAGTAGAGCCTACTAGCCGGGGTAATGTCTTATTACAAAACCATCTTGATGCATTGACGCCCGGGGACATTAGTGAGCAGCAGCTGCAAGACGCTAGCCTAGCTCGTTATAGCAATGGTGCCATAGAGTTGGAGGAAGATGAGGATGCGAAGCCGGGAGATTTCTTTAGGCTCAACAGGATATTGTACCGCAGATTTCTAGACCCCAAATCGAAGTGGGAGGGCGGTGCGAGGGTAGTAAACCAGGTGGTTGTTCCAAATAAGTATAGAGAGTCCTTATTGTGTCTGGCGCATGATGTGCCGGTGGCGGGTCATTTGGGGGTAACAAAAACATTGGCGGCATTGGGCAGGGTTTTCTGGTGGCCTGGGGTCAAGGCTGATGTCTGTGCATGGGTGGCTGGGTGTGCGACCTGCCAGACAACGGGGAAGCCTAACCAGACAATCCCGAAGGCACCTTTGTTTCCCATACCTGTCACCGGGCCTCCGTTCAGCAAAGTTGTAGTAGATTTGGTTGGCCCTTTCCCGCCTACTAGTAGTGGCAATAAATTCCTGTTGACAATCATGGATGTGGCTACGAGATACCCTGACGCATACCCCA
This sequence comes from Paralithodes platypus, assembly GCA_032716605.1. NCBI lineage: Eukaryota > Metazoa > Arthropoda > Malacostraca > Decapoda > Lithodidae > Paralithodes > Paralithodes platypus. The sequence continues at coordinate 69,426,237 of CM064486.1, forward strand.
TGAGAAACGGCTCGGCAAAGGCAGTTGTTAAAAACTTATTATTGTTCTGTTCCCGTTATGGATTTCCACGTGAGGTGCAGTCAGACCAGGGGAGCAATTTTACATCCAAATTGTTCAAGCAAACCCTTCAGTTGCACGGTATATGTTCTGTAGTGTCGTCAGCCTACCATCCCGAGAGTCAGGGAGTCTTGGAGCGGTGGCACTCGACCCTGAAGAGTATGCTACGCTGTTACTGTGCAGAACATGACACTGATTGGGATTTGGGTCTGCCGTATGTTCTGTTCGCTGCACGTGAAGTCCCAGGAGAGAGCCTGGGGTTCAGTCCAAATCAACTAGTCTTTGGCCATAATGTGAGAGGACCTTTAAGTATGGTGAAAGAGATCTGGGAGGGCAAAGAGAAGCCGGGGTCTGTACTTAAATATGTCCTTGAGAGCCGGGAGAGACTTATAGGTTGCATGGCAGCGGCAGGTAATAACTTGGTTAATGCACAGGCGGTCATGAAGCACCAGTATGACGCCAAGGTGAAGCTTCGGGAGTTTTCGGTGGGTCAGGAGGTAATGTTGCTTTTACCTTTGCCTGGACACCCCCTTTCTGCCAAGTTCATTGGGCCGTATGTGGTGGCTAAGAAACTGTCCGACCTTGATTATCTCGTTGCAACACCTGACCGTAGGAAAAAACATCAGTTATGTCATGTTAACCTCATGAAAGAGTATGTGAGACGCCCCTCAGAGCCTCTCACTGTCCCTGTGCTGGCCTGCAGCGGCCAGGGTGGAGAAGGAGGTGGGGACAGTCATGCTGCTGAGGAGGATAGCTGGGACTGTGTCATTTCCGCGGAACAGTGGGCGGGGAATACTGAACAAGAGGCTAGGCAAGCTGTAAGTCACCTGCCTGAGCACCAGGGTGCGGCTGTCCTAGGCCTGTTCAGGTCATACCCCTCTGTTTTCGCCGAACACCCAGGTCTCACTACTCAGGTAACGCACGACGTGGACGTCGGTGATAATGTGCCCTTCAAGTCAGTGCCCTACCGTGTGCCCCCGGTAAAGTTGCCAGCTTTACGGGAGGAGTTAAAGTACATGGTTGAGAGAGGGATGATCACTGAAGGTTATGTGAAGTGGACATCACCCGTCACGTTGCAGCCAAAACCTGACGGCAAGGTGCGGTTCTGCATAGATTTTCGTAGGCTAAATGGCTTGACCACTACCAACCCTTACCCTTTGCCTCGAGTTGACGACAGCGTGGACAAGATAGGGAATGCAAAGTACCTTACTAAAATTGATCTTGTAAAAGGCTACTGGCAAGTACCCCTGTCGGACCGAGCTAAGCAAGTTTGTGGTTTTGTGGTAGATGGCAAGACCTACCAATGTAACGTAATGCCTTATGGGCTTAAGAACGCACCTGCCACGTTTCAGAACCTGATGAACGATATTTGTGACGAAATCCCTAACTGCACGGTCTACCTTGATGACGTGATAGTGTATGATGACGATTTTGAAAATCACCTAAGGCACTTAGAGACCCTGTTTGGGAAGTTGCACGATGCTGGGCTGGTGGTGAACCTGAGGAAGTGCGAGTTTGTAAAGGCTACTGTGCAGTATCTTGGCTTTGTGGTCGGGTTAGGCCGGGTGTGCCCCCCCCTGAGCAGGATACAGGCTATCAATATGTTTCCCAGGCCCACCACTAAGCGCCAGGTCATGCGGTTCCTAGGTATGATAGGCTATTATAGGCGCTTCATCCGGGGATACTCTACTGTCTTAGCACCGTTAACTGATCTACTGTCGAAGTCAGTGAAGTTCTGTTGGGCTGCGGAGTGTCAGAGGGCTTTCGACCTAGTCAAGCACCTGCTGTGTACACATCCGATTTTGAGGGCCCCAGACTTCTCCAGGAGTTTTCAGCTGGCGACTGATGCCAGCGGTGTGGGTGCCGGGGCAGTGTTACTGCAGACTGATTCCGAGGGCTTGGAACACCCAGTGAGCTTCTTTTCTCGCAAATTTAATTCGGCACAAAGGAATTACTCGACTATAGAGAAGGAGCTTCTGGCTATCGTTTTGTCGCTCAAACATTTCGAAGTTTATGTTCCAGCCTACGGCCCGGTAGTGACGATTTATACGGACCACATCCCTTGAAATTCCTAAATCAGTTTCACAATCGGAATATGCGGTTGACCAGGTGGTCCCTAATGCTCCAAGAGTATAATCTCAACATTCAGCATATTGCCGGGAGTGAGAACGTGATAGCAGATTGTCTATCAAGGGTTGATGATCCAAGATAGTCGTGCACGGTGTGTGGGTTGAGCAGGAGTAAAATTAGGCTATCATAACGCCGTCCAAAAAGATTATAAAACAATAAAATAAACGAGAAAACTCTTTCTTTTTTTTAGTTTTGTAAGTCTTTATTGTTGTAGCATGATGCATGCGATATTGTATTTTATGTATAATTCACACTTCAGTTGTTGTGCACCTTTTGCAATTAGTGGCAGCTAAGGGTAGCAGGTCGGTTGGTTGCCTGTCAGATTTTGATAATGCTTCTAAGGTCGATTATCTAAAATCTTGGGGGGGCTGTGACGCACCCCAGTGCTTTGCAACGCAACCCGATTGTACTCCTTGGTACTCGACTGTACCGCCCGTGATCTGGCTACTGTCAGCCGCAATGTATATTGAGTGTGACAACTTATAACTATGTTCTTTGTATCTCTGCAAAGGTCTCGTCATGTGCTAACCAGTGGTGGGTTTTGTTTTAAGCCATGTCGAGACCTTCCATTTAATATGTAGTATCAATAGAGAAGTTGATAGATAAGACAATGGGAGTTCAGAGAGAGAGAGTGAGTTAGGCTTCAGAGCAAGAGGGTAACAACGCGCCACGCTGCCGGCCGGGTGGGTTGCCAGACGTATGGACTGGTTGGCAGCCCTGCGCTTATAGCTAGGCACGACAGGGTTGGTAGTCCATTGTTGCCTGCCTACGCTGCCTGGGCTGGGCCCATGTTGTCGTACAGCACACTGCCTGGAGGCTGGCTGCGTGTTCCATGACCAGGTTGCCTAGAACCTTTGAGATTCTAACATCCCTTGCCCTCTCTCCCAACTTCTCACTGTTGCACTCTTTCTCTCTGACGACATTACTCTCATTTCATTCTTCTCTCTATTTAAATGCATAACCTTCCCTTGAGGTCCTAAAGGAGTTTCAGCACTCACCTCTCGTATTACTCTTAGGACAAGCATATATTTACATGTATTAGATTTAAGGGGTTAATGTGAACAGCGATCTTCTTGATGAGGATAGTTGGTGAACGTTCTACATGTTCACGAGTTATATGCCCCGCTCATCATCCCATTTGTGACTAGACTGGTGCCATGTGTAAGAGCCCGACCATGCCCAGGAGTTGTCTGTAGAGGGACGAGGACTTAGCCTTGATTTGCATACCGAGCCAGGAGCGAGTGTAGTACCCGAGACTACAGCTCGCTCGTAGTGCCGGTATAGTAGAGTAACATAATTTATCTGTCCTTGTGTTCTCTACAGTCTTCTCCTGGGTTCTCGCTTTCGGTGCTGGGACTTGTTGTTCCTGTGACTTGGCCTGCTAGCTAGAACACAAGGGGATGATGAGTGGGATATATCTTTATTTTACTATGCATTGCAGCTCTCTTTAAGTATATGTATGTAACCCTTTACAATACACATTACTCACACACAAGACAACACTATTAATACTTTCATGTATCAATTAACTGCACCGTCGTTTTGCTGCTGTGTCCGGAGTTCTGTTGCGTAGGGCGCATACGGACTCGGAGGGGAGACAGAGTGAGAGAAGCGAAGTAGCCTATGCGGTAGTAGGCTACCGGCGCAGTACTGTTGCCTGCAACCTTTTAGTTGTTTAGTTGTTTAGTTCCTTGTCCCAATTTTGGTTTGTTTAGTTTGCAAGTTTTACATTTTAATTCCAAGTATAGATTCATTATTATAATAAGTGACTACTATTTATGTTCCTCCCATGTGTATTATTAGGTATCTACTGGATCATGAACATCTTGTATGCTACATGCTAGTGCATGTTAGTAGGGGACAGTTATTGTAGTGCACGCGCTTTCAAGTAGGCGTGTACATTTGTCATTTAGCATTTCACTGTCATACCTTTAGCCTGCTTCTATTCTACATTATTAGAGGCTTAATATTAACGTAGTTTCTTGAGTATTGCATTTCTTTAGTAATAACGTAACCTATAAATGTCTGAGGGAGTTTAGCCTAATAGCCTACCCCTTGTTGTACACTTTCGCCGAGTTAAGGTACCTCGTTACCGTAGACGATAACTCTGTAGGGCGTTGGTGCTTTTGTTGTCTGGAGCATATAGTATTTGGGACTGGAATCGAGCGTGTCGTTGTCACTTAAGCCATTTCTGTCCTACGATCAAGAATCCCGAATATGTATTGCCGATCCAGCCGTAACAATATATATATATATATATATATATATATATATATATATATATATATATATATATATATATACACAGTATATAGATAACAGAATAGTACAGACAGCAGGTCAGTGTCCTAGAATTACCCTTGCCAGAAAAGAAGTCTACTAGAAAGAGAACATGAGCCACTAAGTGTTTGTAAGGTCTTAAGAGTACAATAATACAAACTTGTAAAAATAATGAATGAGACAGAATAAGACCAGAAGGGAAAAACATAGAAAGAGGATTGAAAAACTACGCAAAATTAGTCAAGCCGACGACAAAAGCCTGAGAGGAGAGGGAAAGGGAAAACTCCAAAACCCTCTCCCATCAAGCCCCAGTCGCTGACCCCGAAGCCCCCCCAACCTATAGAATGTAAGGCATCTTAATATAACCCCCTAGAAATACTTTCTCTAAAGTATCTACTAGTCATATTCATTTAAAATATTTATTCTCCCCTTTTTCCCCAGCTAACTTAATCCCACAAGGACCCCAATGGAAATTCGCCTAACGGCTTTATTGGGCTATCCTTAGTTGGAATTATGCAAAGCTGGTACATGTCATATTTGTAACATATTATGTGGTACCAACATTGTAAAATGCTAACTGAATAAATATTATTATTATTATTATTATTAACCTAATGAAGGGGCGTAGTAGTAGGTGGGTAAGGTTGGGTAGAGGATGCCAAACCTCACTCTGGACAGGACCAGCCCTCACCCATAAAACACCTCACATTATATGAAAACCTACTATACGTGAGTGTGGGCCTTTGCCATGATAATGTGGTTCCCGGACAATTTGACCATTAAACCATCTCAACCAGTGCCAAATCAACCATACTAAATCAGTCCAAAGTTTAAGTTCTAACCTAGCTATATATACGTAACCTAAATTGATTTGGCAATGGTTGAAATGGTATACTGGTATTATTGTTATTGCCTGCCTGACACGCAAATAAGTTTTTTTGGTGGTATACAGTACTGTAATATCGGCTGAAGGTAAGATAAAGGCTCAAATAGGGGAATTTGAGAAAGTGGCTGAAACTATCTATCTATCTATCTATTGCCTGACGCCGTGATCCCCGAAGGGGTGGCCACGAACGAACCGCCCCCATGCACCTCTGTCCCCAGTCAGTCGACGCCCCTCCCCCCAACCAGCACCGCCTTCGTTCATGTAGTTCCTCACTCCATCTGAAACTAATGTAATAAATTCCCATAAGGCCTATTAATTCAACGACGTGGATTTGATATACACGGTAGGTACAATCACGCTAATAAGTCATGTCTCGTCACCAAGTATGTTTTGATCAATAATTGGTATTAGCAATATCTAAGCTTAATTTTTTTATATCGAGTGAAATATACAAACATGTTCCTACACTTACCCACCCTATCCAACATCTGACAGACATTAATACAGCACAGAGCAAGCCAAACGTAATGACAGCTGGGACATGACTTATTAGCGCGACCGTACAAGGGATGAAATGACCGCGTACATGAAGACTGACTGTATTTGTCTTGAAGGATGGTCTCGGGTTTTTCTGTTAAAGCTTGATGGAGACCTAGCGAGGAAACTAAATAAATATATGATTGAATACTGTATATAGATGGACCAAATAATAACATAACATCTTGTTAATACAATGTACTTCTTTGCTTACAGTGTACTGGTCTCACTTGATTTACGATTGGGTTACGTTCCTGAAAACCCGATCTTAAATAGAAAAATCGTATGGCAAACCCTAAATGTTATGGGGTAAATGGGGATGCGTTCTCGGACCAGCCAAAACACAAACACAAACTCCTAAATATTTATAATAGGCCTGGTGGATCACATAATTATATGCTTTCATTAATTTCATTGGAGGTGTTTGGTGTTGTGGTGAAATTAATAAAAAATAGAATATCATAAATTGGGGCATCGGATAGTGAGGGAGACCTGTATTTGTATGTTGCATGTTATTCTACCTCTCTCTCCATCCCTCAGGTTGCGATCCACTACATAGAGGTAAGCGATATTCCAACTGAGAGTAAAGCCGGTATCACACGAATGCTTTTTCCCTAATCATTGATCTGGCAGCTTATGAGGTCACATTTACAATATTTCGGTCACCTAAATTCATCTACCAACAGTCTAGTTTCCGATACCAGTGCAAAATAGTCCAGAAATGTTGCCAGAAAAATGTTGATCGAATGTTGACTATATCTCTCGTGATACCGGGTTAAGTGTGTATAGTCAGACCCCCAAAACGCGTCTATATGGGCGGCAAAGTGCGGCGCGTAATAGGAATAACATAACTTGTGGAGAAAAATACATATGGGCGGCAGCCCGCCCGAGACACAAATACATATGGGCGGCAGCCCGCCCGAGACACACACATTTTTGGCAATTTTCGATCAAAATCAATAATTAATTGTAAAGAAAGGCTATAATAGGGTTCCATGTCATCTTAACCAGTAGACCATTTCAACCAGTGCCAAATTAACCCAGACCAACCAAACCAGTGACAAAATATAGTACTGTACAGTACTAACCTAACCTGACCTAACTGTATTAGTTGATTTGGTACTGGTTGAGAGCTACTGGTTGAAATGGTCTACTGGTTGAGTTGACCAGTCACCATATAATAGGCCTACAATTATAGAAACATAAAGAAAGGCCATTGCTTACATTAAAATTAAATGCCTAGCAAGTGTCCAGGATTCGCAATTAATATTGCGTATCCTCGACACTTGGATTAAGCATTTAATTTTAAGGTAAGCAATGGCTATTTTTTGTGTTTCTATTATTGTAGGCCTATTATAGCCTTTTTTTGTACACCCTTCGATTCTAACAGAATTAATTATATTTACCATATAACGCATTAAGCCTATTTATTTTCCATGTGCATTTATTTTAACTTATATGAACATTGAATACCGATAATAAAAGTCGGGACAGCAATTGGGTGTTGGGAAACATATATTTTTGGCACCCAGTCGTATTCTGGGTAGGCCGGCCGAGAGACAAGCATCTTCCCCCTGCAACATCTCGCAAGCAAGTAATATGAAGAGGGTTAATAGAAATAAATAAAACTGCCATTGTTCAAATTAAAATGTAAAACTTGCAAACTAAACAAACCAAAACTGGGACAAAGACAATATAAAGGCAAAATAACTAATCAAAATCGCTGTGGAAACGCTTACTAAAATAAAATTTATGAAATAAAAGAATACAATCCACGAACTCCTGGATAGGAGAATGCGCCAATAATAACAACATACATACATACATACATAAAATGTTAAGACTGAGTGTTCCACACATACGTGCAGTTTCAGTCTCTTGTCCTAATGGCGGCGTTCCAGGCAACCCAGTTAAGGGCTGCTTCACTTGTCAAGCTCTTGGATTTGAGAGTAGGGTGACGCGGAATAGGGAGGAAGGTGTTGGGCAATACGAAAAACAACATTTTTACACCACTCTTCAACTGCGATTCGGGTATTGTGGGGTCAATCCACGGTTTAGGAATTTGAGTACCGGTAACATGACGTAACTCCAGACGGGGAGATAACTTCGGACACTCTAGAATATACAATGAACCACAGTTATGGGATAAATACTTGATGTTATGGAAAACAAGTATGTCTGCGGTGTTCTTCCATAATGCAGTCATTTTTCCATAACTGTAGCTTACATACTTTTATCCAGAAATGTCCGAAGCATAGCCCCCGTCCGAAGCTAGGTCATTTCATGGTACCTTTTGGACCCCTCGATGCGAATTAGAGTAAACGCGGACTGAGAATACGTGTATTGGGGGGACTGACTGTATATCATATATAGAGCACCGTATATTACGGCTAACTGATAGACGATAGTCAGTAAAGAATTCATGAACTCTTTAGCAAACGATCTGATGTGCATCAAAGACATCAAACTGAGATTGGTGTAGTTTTGATGTACCGTAAACTATAGGTAGCGCCCACGAACTTGACAATAATCTTGATCCCTTGACCTCTAACTCAAAAGGGCCTAGAGCAAACTGGCTGCAAATATCCACAGCTATTTCCTGGTGGACTCTTCCCAAATGATAGAAACGTCAACCCGATTGCTTTCATCCATTTCGAGTTATAAGAAGTTAAGGGGTCATTATTATTGTCAAGTTCATTGGCGCTACCTATAGTGAATTATCTGGAAGGGAGATTATGAGAGGATTAATGAAGTTACACTTGAAATAAAAGTATAAACTTAATCTAGCAGATCCAGTAAAAATAATGAACTTGTCTTAAAATACATGTATTTAAAAATAATATAAACGAAAAGAACAAAATATAGGAAAAGTGGGGTTTGGGCCTGAGTAAATAGATAGATAAATAGATAGATAGAAAAACAAAAAGCATCAATATTCTGTGGCTGGTGATCGCCTACACCGGTATATCTGTAAATCCTGAAATTGCATATTAGAAAAGGTTGACACAAAAGCATAGGGTAAGGTAACCAATAGGTATACGCACCGGTCCAATAGGTACGCACTTGGCATTTAAAAACCTCTCCAAGGGATATGACAACACTTGGGCATTTAAATTTGGTCTCCTCTTAAAGCTTAACCATTATGCCTTCATGTCATCAGGTATCAATATTTTAGTTTGGTATGATTGAAGGGGTGCAGCAACAAAAATGCCAAGTGCGTACCTATTGGATCGGTGCGTACCTATTGGTTACCTTACCCTATAAAAATTATGACAGGTCTCCTTCTAATCATCATCTTCATCCAAAGTGAAATCGTACGGCTGAAACGATTTCTTGATTTTGTTGCGCAGGTGGGTGTCGTCCTCTTGTGTGCTCTTGCATTCTCTCCAGTCGATGCGTTCACTAACGTTCAATATTGGAGGACTTGCCAGGACCTCCCTTGAGAGACAATTACATACCAGTTATGAAAAACTGTAGAATCACCCTAGCTTTTGTATATATTTACTATCACACTTACTGCCATGTATCAGGAATTTGTCCTTCCCTTATGATAGCAGTAATTAGATTTATGATTAATCTTAGTAGAAATAGTAGTTTAGTAGATATACAATATCATATGAGTTTGTGATCAATATACAGATGGCTGAAGTGGATATTTTATATCAAAATATGCAATACAACCATATTTTAGCTGGTAGCCTAATTCTGCTAAATATCGATGTCTGCCGTTATAAGTTCCTTATGGCCCTAAACTTGCAAGTAGTCAATTCATAATTTTAGTTATTTTGAAAATGAATATACAAATGTTATTGCCACATTAGCCATATATGTTTGCAGAGTGCAAAAATATTGTCATATTAGCCCAAAATTGATTTCAAGATTTCATTAAGTCCACCATAGTGTGGAGCATAAAGCGTGTGAAACAAAACTTATGGGCAATAGTCAATATCCCTAGATTAAATATATATGTTTTTAATTTATTTATTATAAATATTATTTATATTTTGTCAAAAGGGTTTATTAGCAAATGAAAAAAACTTAATTGCTTAAAGAGATCTCAAATGCAATGAATGAACCCACCTTCCAAACTGTAGAGGGAAATTCTTCTTGACTCTGTGGTAGTTTTTCTCCCGTGGGCAACTCTACATAGAAGAAAGGTGTTCCCGGGGGAGCAATCTGGGATATATCGGACAACTTGGGGATCTCGTCAAGGGCAATTTCATAGCTGTCAGCCAGATCCTGGAAAAATAAGTAACACCCCATTCTTAACATTAATCATCAATTAATCATCAATTACAAACCCCAATGTACTTGAATAAACTAATGAAAGCATATGGCCCTCCCGGGATTCCAACTCGGGACACCACACCCCGAACATAGGCATCTAAACCATTACACCACCAACACAGTTATATATCTGACAACTTGGGGATCTCGTCAAGTGCAATTTTATAGCTGTCGGCCAGATCCTGGAAAAATAGCATATAGTCAAATATCTTAAGAAGAGTGATGTACAGTATTATTTATTCAGTGCATAAAGAAATTTGCATTAAAAAAACAAGAACAGAGAATACGGTACACGATCCGCTGGCCCAAGACTCAAACTCTCTACCTCACGGTTTGCAGGTGAGTGCTCTACTAACCCCTCTACTGTCACGCTACGGCCCACTTCAAACAATCATTACCTAAACAAAATCTAAAGTAAATAATTATATATATATAAAGCCTAACTAAAGAAAAAGTAGTCTCGATTTCCTGAAGTGTATCTATTACTGTATTGCACCATATGTACGGTAAAGTCTCTTGAACCGGCAGCTGATTTACCGGCACTCCCGAGAATCACGCCGTTTTCAGACAATATATTTATTAATTAAAAATGTAGAAATATTGAGACAACATATAAAAAAAAAAAAAAAAAAAAAAAAAAAAAAATGCTTATAATTATGGCAACATATATTAAGCCTGCTTAGTCCCCGACTGAAAATATGAGAGAAAAATTTGTATAGACTCATTTTATTACGTGCTGGTGGGATGCTCATGTTTTGATCACAGATTAAATAGAATACACAAAACAACAATTACATTTTGTTCATTAACTCTTTCATTGCGAGTATTTTGGCCTAAATTGAGCTTCATTCCCTGCACATTTACATGAATACAAGAGCCAGAACGTAATACAATGATATATCCGTGAAAGTACAGTAATAAGAGCTTTCCCATTACACCTGAATCATCTTTGTACGATGTCTGGTTTTCTTGCAACGATCTTGCAAAGGTTGGCCAAAATAGCTAAGAATGAGCGGTTTTGAGCTCTTGTTGCTGTGTAACGCTGCAATCATGTCGGAGAAATCTGAGTTACATCAGTGCTGGGCCAGACTTGCTGGGCGACGGATGAAGGGGTCCCGTGCTGCCTGCAACAGCTTGCCTCTCTCCCACAATACATAATAAGCGGATTTCTGTGTCCGCCTGGTGACGGGCGCCACAACGTAGGCGTTAAGATGGGTGATAAGACATGAAACGGTGAATGGGTTTGTGTAACAGTGAATGGGTTAGTGTGTACTGTATGTTAATATGTGCGGGGAGGGGAGAATCTGGAGTTATATAATGTCCACATGATCGATAATGAGTGCACTGCCCTGCCCCATCCCACCCCACACCACACTACACCACATTTTATACAGTACAGTACAGTATAATCATTACACTTTTGGGGGCATTTTCAAAGGGACATCCCGATAATACAGCATTTTCAATTTACCGGCACCACCTTTGGCTAATGCTTGCTGGATTAAAAGACTTTTACTTTAACTTGTTATGTAAATATAATTTCACCCAAATATATACTGTTTCCTGGATTAGCAACACAGTTCAAAACTACAGAAAGCTGGTATCACACGAGAGCTTTTTCAATGAACACTGGTCTGGCAGCGTATGAGGTTAACATTTATAATATTTCGGTCACCTAAATTCATCTATCATCAGTCTAGTTTCTTATACCAGGGCAAAATATTCCACAAATGTTGACCATCCCTTAGGATGACTATCCCTACTAGGTTGACTATAAAAGCTCTTGTGATACCGGCTTAAGTAAAGATAAAGTTGTCTGATTGCAGGGGCTAAGCCGGTATCACACGAGAGCTTTTATAGTTAACATTCGATGATCAACATTTTTCTGGCAACATTTCGGGAAGGATGTAGTGATCGGGCGTACGGTCGTCATGTTGTGCGCTCGCAGTTACGTTCCCGTCTATTTCGACGCTATATTTTCTGCTATTTGCCCCCTGTCATTACTACATGAATACTGTACTAGGTTAGGTTAGGTTGTTTAGTTAAGCTAATGTATTTTTATATCCAAAGGCAGTCAAATTAGACAGGAACATGATGGGAAAGGTCCGACGCCACTAGACTGATGGTAGATGAACTTAGGTAACCGAAAAATATTAAATGCTAGCCTCATAAGCTGCCAGACTAGTGTTGAGGGAAAAAGCGCTCGTGTGATACCGGCTTTAGTCAAACTGCAAAGGGTGAATGCATGTGTGATGTTGACCATGAGCACAAAATGAACAAGGGGAGAGAATAAATGATGAAAAACACCAAAGCCAGCCTACCATGAAAGATTCCTGGAGATGTGGTGCTACTTGAGCTGGCACTGGCACGACCTGGACCTGCATGTGTTGGGTGCGATAGTTACGCTCGAAGAACACCACTCGCTGGTCCTGGGAGTGGAACATCTCCTTCAGGGCACTCTTGTATTTCTCTACCTCTGTTGGAAAAGAATTTGTTAAGTACTACTTTACAGTCAAAATCAATAGGTTGATGACGATCTTGCTCAAAAACAGTGTAAATTTAAGTTACTATAACTTTTCCCTGACAGTTGTCACATATTTATAACAGCCTGTAACTGGCATAGTCAGTAGAGCGTCGGCTGCTGATCAAAGGGTCGGCGGATCGAGCCCGTACTGTCAAAACTGTCAAAATGTTATTGGTAGATGTCAAGCCCAGGCAACTTGACGTAGCGATTCGTGACAAACACCTAATGCCACCCCTTCTCGGGAATTACGGTGTCTGGCTAAAATAAAAAATAAATTCTATTATTTTTTCTTTTATTTATTATTTTTAATAAACAGGAATGAATGGAGAATGCTTGTAAATAGATGAACGTAAACACGGTCATTTGGGAGAGAGGGTCATGCGCCAGTTGGACTAGATAGTAGTCCATCAGGCGCCTGGCACGGGGAGCCGGTGGTAATGAAGGGTGCGCCTGGAAACATGGTGGGCGAGCTTGTGGTGGTCCAGCTTTGCTGCGGGTCTGCCTGCGGAAATCGGCGCCTCTCCGGGGGACCTGGGACATGAGTGAAATAATATACCAATTGATGTAATACACAGTAAGTATCTAGTCACTATCTTAGGCATAATTGATCAGTTTAATGCTATACAGAACTGGTTTAGCACACTCAAGAAATGGTTGTTGTTGTTGCTGTTGTTCCCTAAGCTGCCTGGCCGAACAGCCCCGAGTCCCTGAGGAAGGCCATGGCCACGATCGGGCTTTCCCACAGAGCTCTCATTGAGTGTAGATTGTGTTGTTGGCGTAATTGGTTGTGTGAAATGCAGTCTTCTATGATGTGTTTAATGGTATGGGGTGCTGTGTTACATCCCGGGCAGGCGTCGACAACGGAGTCATCCAGTCTCTTCTGATAGCTCAGGAGAGCTGGATGGTGTCCACATCTCAGCCTGGCCAGGTGGACTCTGTCCTCGCTCGGAAGGGAGGATTCGGAAGGATGGATTTCGGGAGGTCATGCTTGCAGCTGCGTGTTTGTCTGTGAGTGAGTGGATGGATCGGCGAGAGATATGAGTATGAATGTGCTTCTGGAAGTTGGTTCGGGGTGGGCAGGGAGGGAGAGAGGACATGGTTGAAATAAACAGATGAACCATCACAATGATTATCTGTATGCTTCGCAAGTCATCGTAAATACATACATACATACATACAATACATAAATTTAAAGACCGAGTGCTCCACACAAAGTGAGGTTCCGGTCTCACGTCCTAATGGCAGCATTCCAGGCAGCCCTGTTCAGAGCTACATCACTTGACAGTTTTTTTTCTATTTAAGATTATTGATCCCACATCTTTCTTGGTCTGCCCCTTGGTACAGCTCCCTTCACGTTCACGGATTTGCATCTTTTCACCCAGCTTAGTTGATCCATCCTCTTCATATGCGAAGTGATGCATACAAGTAGCCTGGGATGGTATGGACATGTGGAGAGAATGGATGAACAAAATTGGGTGAAAATATGCAGGTCTGTGATTGTGGAGTGAGCTGCACCAAGGGGTGGACCGAGGAAGACCTGGGATCAGACTATACGTGCCGATCTCAAATCCCAAAACTTGACACGTGATGCAGCCCTTAACAGGGTTGCCTGGAATGCCGCCATTAGGACAAGAGACTGAAACTGCACGTATGTGTGGAGCACTCAGTCTTAAAATGTTACGTATGTACAGTATGTATATGTTCAAACCTCCAAGCCTGCTAGAAAGACATGGTATCAGGTAGGGTAAGGTAACCAATAGGTACGCAAACAAAAATGGATAATTTCCTTTCGATGAGTGTGCCCGTCTCCCAAATTTCAGAAGCATATCCTATTTAGTCTCATATTATGCAGGAATGGTTGTAGTTTCATGTGACACAAAGTGTTTGTGAATATTCCTATTCATTGAGAAAAATAGGCTGAAAGTTAGTGCGTACCTATTATTCCTCGGCGCCCTAAACGTACGCGGCCGGTCCAATAAGTACTAATGACCCTTTAACTCGAACACTATAAAACATATAAAAACACTAAAATATATATGATGTATGTCATTCATTACTCTACTCAGCTATAGAAGTATCATTGAAAGTCGACAGCCACAACAGGGATATTTTTCAAGCTTTTTCAACGAAACATAAAATTTGGGATTTTTTTTATCCCTGCTGTATTATCATTTGTGTAAGTGTATAAGATTTTTGGTGTGGTCTGAAACATAAGATATAACCTTGTTAGTTGTTACATATGATTACATGAAAGATCAGCATAGGTAGGCTTGTAAACCTCAACTAAACATACCTCCTAGTAGGGCAAATTTATTCTTTTTATTTTTTTTTTTTTTTTTTAGAAAAACAGAGTTACACCTGCCAGGATCTCTCTCTCTCTCTCTCTCTCTCTCAATATAACAATTTGTACATGTTTTCCACGTATTACCTACTCTCTCACACCCAAGCACACATTCTCTCTCTCACTCACTCTCACTCGCTTAACAAATGAGGTTACAATTACAAGTTATGAGGCCTAAATCAGGATTTTCACGTACCTCTGAACTGTGCAATTGTGCATAAAAATTGTATATACTTTACCAGCATAATAAACCTATCTATCTATCCTCAACTCCTTCTGTACGAGCAACTTCTTGTATAAAATTTTATTCTAGCTATATTTAGACAATTTTATGCAGTTTGAGAGGGATATGTGTTAGTAAAAAGGGTTAATCTAAATGAGAGCTTGAGTTTATAAGAAATATGTATCAGGGACTGCTCAGAAACACAAGATATAACCAGGGCTTGGTGCGTACCTATTGGACAGAGCCCGCATACCAAACACCAAAAGGTACGCACCTTATCAAATATCTTATTTTAGGAAGTGGATAACGTACACCAGAAATGTTGCATTTTTCAATTAGAAAAAGATAAAAGACATACATAATCTGTGGAAGGAATATTTGTTGTGAAAACCAATAGGTACGCAGTGCGTGGTGCCCATTTAGGAACGCGCGTACATTCAGGGCACCACGCACTGCGTACCTTCTGGACCACCCTTGGGGTAAATTGAATTGGATGGTACTCGGACAGTTTCAGCGAAAAGCGACTCTTATTCATCCTTGTAGTAGAGGTGGCCTTAGAATGTCATGTAATACATACATACATACATACATACATACATAACATTTTAAGACTGAGTGTTCCACACATAAGTGCAGTTTCAGTCTCTTGTCCTAATGGCGGCGTTCCAGGCAACCCTGTTAAGGGCTGCTTCACTTGTCAAGTTCTTGGATTTGAGATCGGCGCGTATAGTCCGATCCCAGGTCTTCCTCGGTCCACCCCTTGGTGCAGCTCCCTCCACAATCACAGACCTGCATTTTGTCACCCAATTTTTTTCATCCATTCTCTCCACATGTCCATACCATCCCAGTCTACTTGTACGCATCACCTCGCTAATACTCTTTATACCTAAACGTCTCCTCAGCTCAACATTTGTTATTCTATCCTGTAGCCTGGCCCCACACATCCATCTCACCATTCTCATCTCATTACGCTCCATTCTGTTGACATCCTCTACTTTAACGGCCCATGTTTCTGAGGCATACGTCATTGCACTTCTAACACATGAGGCATACACCTTTCCCTTCAGGGGGAGAGGCATTCTTTTCATGGTCAGGATTGGCATCAATTCTCTGAACTTCCCCCAGCCACACCTAATTCTAGCAACAGTGGCAGCCTCGGCCCCACCACCGGCAGAGATGGTATCTCCTAGGTAACAAAACTTGTTCACCAGCTCCAAAGACTCATTTCCAAAATTCACAGCCACAGGATCATCACTTAACACAAGCTCGCCTTTGCACACTACGCACTCAAATTTCTCTATTTCTGACTTATCCTTCGGCAGGGGCCCCTTTATTCTACTACAGCGCTTACTCCCATGGTGTACCCAACATCGACAGATGCTACATTGAATTGAGTTAACGCCCACTCCCTTTCCATACATACATAACATTTTAAGACTGAGTGTTCCACACATAAGTGCAGTTTCAGTCTCTTGTCCTAATGGCGGCGTTCCAGGCAACCCTGTTAAGGGCTGCTTCACTTGTCAAGTTCTTGGATTTGAGATCGGCGCGTATAGTCCGATCCCAGGTCTTCCTCGGTCCACCCCTTGGTGCAGCTCCCTCCACAATCACAGACCTGCATTTTGTCACCCAATTTTGTTCATCCATCCTCTCCACATGTCCATACCATCCCAGTCTACTTGTACGCATCACCTCGCTAATACTCTCTGGCAGCCGTTTGAAAAAATGCGTACCTATTGTTTTTTGGTATGTGGGCTCTGTCCAACAGGTACGCACCCAGCCTTGGCTCTATCTTGTGTTTCTGAGCAGTCCTGATGTGTTTTTCTTATACACTACATCACAGAAGGTACCTGCAAATAGAAAAAAAAACAATAATTTTCAATTTGAAAATGGGTCATTAGACACTCAAAAAAAGTGCAACCCTTAGATTTTCGTAAGAAACAGTGTTTTTTACACTTTCACTTCTTTTAGTTGCTGCACCTGTTCAATGAATGATGGCACAAAAGAGAGAGAGGTTCTGGAAGTGTTAGTGAATGCCAGGCTGGATGTATGTGGAATGACAGAGACCAAATGGAAAGGTTCAGATGTGAGAGAGTGGGAGTGTGGAATGGGTGTGTGTGCTGGAGTGAGTGAAGGAACAGCGAGAGAAGGTGCATGTTTGTTTGTAAGTAGCAAATGGAAGGAATGTGTAAGAGAGTATGGGTCTGTGGGTTCAAGGATTGTGTGGGTGAGAATGAAAGTAGGAATACAAACGTGGGTGATTGTATGCGTGTATGCCCCGACAGAGGATATACTTGAAAGAAAGAAAGAGGAGTTCTGGATGAATGTGGAGGCGTGCCTGGAGAAGTTTGACAAGAACGAAAGAATATTTCTGATTGGGGATATGAATGGTAAGGTGGGTGATAGGAAAGTTGAGGGAGTGGTGGGAGGGTGGGGGGTACCATCAGAGGTGAATGGGAATGGTAGTGCACTTGTGGACGTATGTGTGGGGAGGAGGCTGTGGATAGCCAACACCTTCTTCCGACACAGAATGATCCACAGGTACACGTGGAAACGGATGTTGACGATGAAGGATAAGACAGTGGTGGAACGAAAGTCATTGATTGATTATGTATGTGTGGATGAACGAATGAAGAAATCTGTGATGGATGCTAGGGTGTATAGGGGTATTGGAGGGGGTCTGTCTGATCATTATGTAGTGGTAGCTAAGGTTAGGATACAAAAGAAGTGGGTGAGGAGAGCGGGAGGGAGGCGAGAGGAGGGTGGAATGGTGAGGAGGAGGGTGGAGAGGTTGCAGGAGGAGGAAATCAGGGAGGAGTACAGGAGAGCAGTGGAAAGACGACTAGGTGGGTTCGACCTGGAAGTTATGGAGGAAGTGGAGGAGATGAGCAAGGTGTTTAAGGATGAGATCTGTGCAGCATGTGAGGAGGTGTGTGGAGTGAGGAGAAGAGGGAGGGGAGTGAAAGGTACAGCATGGTGGACAGAAGAGGTACGAATAGCTGTGGAAGAAAAGAAGAAAGCATATAGAGAGTGGTTGGGTAGCGGAGGGAATGAAGATTCCGAGAGACAGAAACGAGCGAGGTACGTGGAGAGTAAGAGGGTGGTGAAGAGAGTAGTGAAGGAAAGTAAGAGAAGAGTAGATGAGGAATTTGGAAGGAATCTGAGTGTAAAATGGAGGGAGAGTAAGAAACTGTTCTGGAAAGAAGTCAAGAAAGTTAGGGAAGGTAGCAAGGGAAACAGTAAGGGTGTGAAAGATAAGAATGGGAGAATGCTAGCCGAGAAGCAAGAGAGAGTCGAAAGATGGAGGGAGTACTTCAGTGAGTTGCTAAATGAAAGGAATGAAGAGCCAGCAAACATAGCTGGATATGGTATGGGAGGGGAGAAGAAGAGAAGTAGTGGAGGAGGAGGTGGGGATCAGGAGGTCAGAAGTGTGGGAAGCCATGAAAAGAGTGAAGTTGGGGAAAGCACCAGGAACAGATGGAGTGTGTGGGGAAATGTTGAGGTATGGTGGTGAGATAGTGATAGAATGGGTATGGAAAATGTGCAAACTAGCATGGGAGAAGGGGAGTGCACCCGATGACTGGAAGACTGGCATAATAGTCCCCCTATATAAGGGCAAAGGGGAAAGAGGAGTGTGTGGTAACCACCGAGGAATATGTCTTCTAAGCGTAGTAGGGAAGGTATACAGTAGGGTAGTGATTGAGAGAGTGAGAGTGAGAACGGAGAAATGGATAGGCGACGAGCAGGGAGGTTTTAGGAAGGGAAGAGAGGATGTGTAGATCAGATTTTTACCCTGAATTGTGTTGTGGAGAAGTATCTGGAGAAGAAACAAAAGGTGTATGTTGCCTTTATGGACTTGGAGAAGGCCTATGACAGAGTGGATAGAGAAGGTTTGTGGAAAGTACTTAGAATATACGGAGTAGAGGGCAAGTTGCTGAAAGCAGTGAAGAGCATGTATGAGGGTGCAAAGGCGGCAGTACGTGTGGAGAGTGAGCAGAGCGAGTTCTTTGACCTGAATGTTGGTTTGAAACAGGGGTGTGTGATGTCCCCGTGGTTGTTTACTGTATATATGGATGGAGTTATGAAAGAAATACTATCAAGAGCAGTGGATGTTGGTGTATCGCTGAAAAGGGAGGGAATTGAGTGGAAGCTACCTATACTGCTGTTTGCGGATGATACAGTTCTGATGAGTGATAATGAATGGGAGTTGCAGGGTCTGGTAAATGAGTTTGGAACAGTGTGCGAAAAACGGAATTTGAAGGTAAATACGGGGAAGAGCAAGGTTATGGTCTTCGAAAGGGGTGAAGTCACAGAGTGTGAGGTGAAGCTGAACGGTCAGGCTATGGAGATCGTCAACTCTTTTAAGTATCTGGGCAGTGTGTTGAGTAAAGATGGGACTATGGATGAAGAGGTGCGGGAGAGGGTACAACAGGGGAAGAGGGTTGTAGGAACGCTAAAAGCAGTAACAAAAAATAGGGTGGTCAGTATGGAAGTGAAGAAGTCCTTGCATGACAGTGTGGTAATCCCGACACTGACTTACGGAAGCGAAGCATGGACGTTGGTTGAGAGACTCAGACCAAGAGTGAGAGCAGTGGAAATGAATTACTTAAGGAGTGCGTGCGGAGTTACATGGAGGGATAGACAGACTAATGAGGAAGTAAGAAGGAGGTGTGGTGTGGAGGTAGATGTGCTGGAAAGTGTGAAAAGGAACAACTTGAGATGGTTCGGCCATATGGAACGTATGGAAAGCGAGAGAATGACTAAGAGGGTGTATGAGAGCGAGGTGGAGGGACAGAGGGGGAGAGGTAGACCGAATATGAGGTGGAAGGATGGAGTGAGGAAGTACATGAACGAAGGTGGTGCTGGTTGGGGGGAGGGGCGTCAACTGACTGGGGACAGAGGTGCATGGGGGCGGTTCGTTCGTGGCCACCCCTTCGGGGATCACGGCGTCAGGCAATAGATAGATAGATAGATAGACCTGTTCAATCATACCAAACTAAACTATTGATACCTGATAACATGAAGGTTAAGCTTTAACCCGTCCAGCCCCGGCTAGTTTTGTAATGTTTGTTCACCAGAACCCGGCCGGTTTTCAAAAAATGGTTTTATTCCAGAAACAATAGCGAATGGGTTAGGAATGAAGGAAAAACCACGAAAAACCGCTCAAAAAGCTTAAAGAATGGTCCTACAGAGCCCCCGAAAACGCATTTTACAAGAGTAAAAAATTGAAGGCAATTACCCCAAAAAAACAGGTTATTGCGCGCTCACGCGCACGCACGTGGACTTTGAGAGTTTTCAACCATCGGCACGGTTGCGTGGGATACGTACACAGTTCCCATACAAATCTGAGCACTCTTGAGTGGCTACACCTGAGGTTACGGTCGGCGCAATTAGGGTGACGCGCCAGGTGCGTCTCTGGGGCTGTGCGTTACATACATCGCCGACGCGCCAAGCGCGTCGCTGGGGCTGTACGGGTTAAGAGGAGACCAAATAGAAATGCCCAAGTGTTGTCATATCCTGTGGAGAGGTTTTTAAATGCCAAGTGTGTACCTATTAGACCGGTGCGTACCTATTGGTTACCTTACCCTACACCATATAAGACTTTTGAACACATGGCAGTAAACTGAAAAAATACAAAATAAACCGCAATATTGAAAGACTGAGTATTTGACTAGGCTACTATATATTATGTAACGTATGTATTTACCTAATTGTAGTTTACAGGAGTTGAGCTAAGCTCGTGTTGTCCCGTCTCTCAGTCTACTTTTTATCCAATTTTTTCTTGAAAATATTGATGTTCCTTGCCCCTACCACCTCCTCCTCCAGCCCATTCCATTTGTCAATACATCTATAGGGGAAGCTAAACTTCCTGATATCGTTCTTGCAGGTAGGTCTTTTTACTTTGTAGCTGTGGCCTCTAGTTATTCCTGTATCCATAATTAATATATCCTCCCTATCCAGCCCCCGGGTGCATTTGTACATCATTATCATGTCTCCCCTCTCTCTCCTCTCTTTTAGACTAGGTAGATTTAATTTGTCTAGCCTCCCTTCATATGGCAGTTCTCTGAGACTTGGAACCAATCTAGTAACTGCTCTCTGGATTCTTTCTAACTTGTGAATATGCTTCTTTAGATGCGGGGACCACACCACTGCTGCATACTCCAATCTTGGTCTATTCATACTCTTCATAATTTTCGCTACCATGGTCTCATCCAAGTAGTTCAGAGCAACTTTCATATTCCCGGCCATTGCATACATTCCGCTAAAGAGCTTGTTAACCTCTGAAGTGCGCATGGGGGTAATTAGACACCTCTCCCTGTGCGCATGTATTTGAGGTGTTTCCGTCACTAAAATATTCATTGTACCATTAATAGCATTAATACTTATCCATATGCGCCTATTATGGGTTGATTATAAAGGTATTAACCTGAAACAACAATAAAACGAGTAAAAACAGCGTTTGGATGGTCAAAATCGGAGATATAGCCCGCGAGTTGTATAATGTATGGGTGAGGCAAGCTGCTTTCCCACCAATTTCCCCCAAGGCCACTGAGACACAGTCGATCGATACTCTCTCTCTCTCTCTTGCATTCGCTTGCTATCAGTGATGACCACACCCTGCAACCGGATTTCTAATGTTAGCACGAAAATATACCTCAGAATAAGGGAATAACAGGGAAAATAGGTGATAACTGAAGGAGAGGAGGAAAGTGGGGAAGGAGGGGAGGTAGAGGACTGAGATTTTGCATGGCCCAGGGGCCAAAAAAAAATAAAAAAATAAAAATATATTTTTTTTTTCCGATGTCAAAAGTTGATTTTTTTTTTCTCTGACTCTTAAGAGTCTCCCCGCAGTCCGCCGGGGGAACTCTTAAGAGTCTCCCCGCAGTTCCCGGGTTAATATGTTTCTCTGGCGACAAGTTATCTTGTATAATCAACCCTAAATCCTTTTCTTTTTCGGCCTTGCTAATTATATTATCTCCCATCCTGTACTCCCAATTTGGTCTATTCACACTTCTTCCTATATTTAACACATGGCATTTACTTATATTAAATTTAATTTTCCACTTGGTACTCCATTCGTATATTTTATCTAAATCCCCTTGCAGCTCCTCACAACTACTTTTATTTGTTATTTGTCTCATAATTTTTACGTCATCTGCAAACATTGACATGTAGGAGTTTATGCCTATCGGCAGGTCATTCACGTACATAAGGAACATGAGAGGTGCCAACACAGATCCCTGCGGCACACCACTCTCAACTTTCCGCCACGATGAGTAAGTTCCTCTAATGTTGGTCCTCATTTCCCTATCTGTTAAATAGCTCTCCATCCATTTCAGCAAACTCCCCGACACATCCTAGCGTCTCAAGCTTAGATAACAATCTCTTATGTGGTACCTTATCGAATGCTTTGGAAAGATCTAAGTAGACGCAGTCCACCCATCCGCCTCTTTCTTGGAGTACATCTATCACCCTACTGTAATAACATAGCAAACTGGTAACACAAGATGTCCCTTCTCTGAATCCAAATTGCTTTGGGGTTATTATCTTCTTTCTCTCCAACATTTTCATCCATCTCTTCCTAATTAGCTTTTCACAAATCTTGCATACAATACTAGTAAGTGAAACTGGTCTATAGTTTAGAGGGTCCACAGGGTTTCCATTCTTGTATATCGGAATGATATTAGCTCTTTTCCATTCAACAGGAACCTGTCCTTTATCTAAGGAAGCTTGAATTATGTCCCTCACTGGCTCCACTAATTGCTCTGCACACTCCTTTAAAACCCAGGCAGACACTTCATCCGGTCCCATTGCTTTCCTTACTTCAAGTCCTCTCATCACAGATGACAGCTCATCTCTAGTTATTTCAATCTTACTAAGACCACTCTCCAGTACTCCCGCCTGTGGTTCGTCAAAACCTTCCTCTCTAGTAAAAACTTACCCCAATGTGTTATTCATTACCTCGCACATGTCCGATACATTTTCATACGTCCTAGCATCAACTCTTAATTTAGTTATGTATGTATGAATACAGGTCTCCCTCACTATCCGATGCCCCAATTTACGGTATTATTATAGGTTTTTAGGTGTATGTGTTTGGGTTTTAGCTGGTCCGAGAACGCATCCCCATTTATCCCATTAATTTTAGGGTTTGCTATACAATTTTTCTATATAAGATCGGGTTTTCAGGAACGTAACCAAATCGTAAATCGAGGGAGACCTGTATAGGCCTACCTCAAACTAATAAAAGTCAGAATTCAGCCTACTACTCTCAAATGGTAGCTTGATTACCTTAGACATTTTAGAGTTGTTATTGTTTTCCACATTGCATTGTAGTTTGAGACGAGGCAATGTGGAAAAGAGCGGTGCATACCCATGTGCAGTGTGTGGAAAGGGAGTGGGCGTTAACTCAATTCAATGTAGCATCTGTCGATGTTGGGTACACCATGGGAGTAAGCGCTGTAGTAGAATAAAGGGGCCCCTGCCGAAGGATAAGTCAGAAATAAGAGAAATTTGAGTGCGTAGTGTGCAAAGGCGAGCTTGTGTTAAGTGATGATCCTGTGGCTGTGAATTTTGGAAATGAGTCTTTGGAGCTGGTGAACAAGTTTTGTTACCTAGGAGATACCATCTCTGCCGGTGGTGGGGCTGAGGCTGCCACTGTTGCTAGAATTAGGTGTGGCTGGGGGAAGTTCAGAGAATTGATGCCAATCCTGACCATGAAAAGAATGCCTCTCCCCCTGAAGGGAAAGGTGTATGCCTCATGTGTTAGAAGTGCAATGACGTATGCCTCAGAAACATGGGCCGTTAAAGTAGAGGATGTCAACAGAATGGAGCGTAATGAGATGAGAATGGTGAGATGGATGTGTGGGGCCAGGCTACAGGATAGAATAACAAATGTTGAGCTGAGGAGACGTTTAGGTATAAAGAGTATTAGCGAGGTAATGCGTACAAGTAGACTGGGATGGTATGGACATGTGGAGAGAATGGATGAAAAAAATTGGGTGAAAAAATGCAGGTCTGTGATTGTGGAGGGAGCTGCACCAAGGGGTGGACCGAGGAAGACCTGGGATCGGACTATACGCGCCGATCTCAAATCCAAGAACTTGACAAGTGAAGCAGCCCTTAACAGGGTTGCCTGGAATGCCGCCATTAGGACAAGAGACTGAAACTGCACTTATGTGTGGAACACTCAGTCTTAAAATTTTATGTATGTATGTATGTATGTTGTTGTAGTTCCCCAGACTGTCTGGCCAAACAGTCCAGAGTCCGGTAGACCCAAGCTGCTCCAGAAGCGCGGGCAACCGAAGAGGCCAGGGTAAGAAGAGATCTGTCTCTGAGAGGTCAGCGGGAGAGAAGATCATCAGCCCATGGGCTTGCACCCCCGGGCCAATGCCCCCACCGTCCGTAGCCCCCCTTGCATTGTCACCCAATCGGGCGATCTCGCCAGCACCTAGAAGGAAAAGTAGTACGGCACAGTAAAAGAGACAGACAGAAATGGTTAAGGTTGGGTAAGACCTTTTTGAGCTATAGAAGCTAGTGGTCAAGATTTCTGGCCTAACTATAGTCCATTCATTATAAGTAGGCGAGAGAGCTTAACTTCTATCCTCTGTTACTTAAAAAGGGCTAGAACAAATGGGCCGTATATTCCCACACCTATTCCCTGACTGACTCTTTCTAAATAGTAGAAATATTAACTCGATTACTCTAGTAGTTTGTGAGTTATGGAGGATAGAAGTTAAGATCTCTCGCCTACTTATAACGAATGGACCTCATTATCTTACCTCGTGGGGCCGCGGCCTCCTGCTTGTGTCACATGACAATACTTACAGAGGGTCCGGGCCCTAGTACAGGTATACGGATACTCCAGCTAGATTGTGTGACGAGGTGTATGTACTGTAATATGTTTGGGTAACTGGTTGTTTGTATCTTCTTTGATTTGATTTGGGTGTTGGTCTATGACATGTGTGTTGTTCTACAAGATGATGGAATTTCTTTGTTTATTTAGATATGGGTGTGAAGTGGGGAGTTGGGCATGTGAAATTTGTAGGGGGGGGGAGTAGGGATGGGGGGGTCAGGAGGGAGGGAGGTATGTTTAGGTTATTGAATATAGCTTTGGAGGGTTTCGGGGAGAGTTTGGGCAAGGAGTCTCTTGAAGGCAGTGGTATTTGGGGCCATAACAGTTTCTTCGGAGAGGGAGTTCCAGAGCTCTGCTATTCTACACGAGAAGAAGCGTTTTTGGGCTTCTACTGATACATGTTGGATCTGTACCTTGTACCTGTGGCCCCTGGGTGCCTACTCTCGGTGCTAGTGTGAAGAAGTCGGTGGGTGCGATGGGTGAATTGCCATGGAAGATGTTGTGGCAGAGAATGAGGTCGCTCCTTATCAGTCGGCCCTGTACAGAGAAGAGGTTTAGACTTTGTAGTCTCTCATTGTAGGGAAGACCTTCCAGTCCGTGTATTTGTTTGGTCCATCTTCTCTGTACGGACTCCAGGCGTTTGAGGTCCATGGAGTAACCCAGGTTCCAGACAGGGGATCCGAACTCTATTATGGGGCGGATGTCAGTGGTGAGGAGGTTCATCATGAAGTCTGGAGTTCGGCACACTGTACCGTACTTTTAAGAAGAGTGGAGGCAATTCCTCCTGCTTTCTGGGTAGTTTCCCAGATATGTTGGTGGAACTTTAGGTCTGTGGAGATTTTTACACCTAGGTCGGAGTGGGCTTGCGAGGGTCTTCTGGGGTTACCTTGAAGAAGGTATGTGGGCTGGTCAGTTCTGAGGGCAGGTGATCTGGTGAAGCGTAGGTGGGCACACTTCCCTCGGGAAAACTCTAGGCTATAAGGCTAGGCTAACTCTAGGACTATAGGCTATAAGCTAATGATAGGTTAGTTGGTTAGGTTAGGTACCGGTAATAGGTTAGACCTAGTAAAATCAGGTCAGGGAGGGGGAGGGGGGATCTATAAGAATATAATGTAAAACTTGCAAAATAAACAAACCAAAACTTATACGAACACAGTAAAAAGACAAAATATCTAATCAAAATCGCTAGCCTAAGTAAAATAATAATTTATAAATAAGAGAACACAATCCCAACAAATTAATATACTGTATGCTATTATGCTAATGTCATCCCCGCCAGGCTGATCCTTCATAGATTATTACAGTCCCCGATTAATAGTACAGTTATTTATTATGCGCATTTTATTTTTTTATATTTAACATAAATACAGCATTGTATGTATTTTAGACGAAACGAAAGTGCTAAGAAAAGTTATTACCGTAATTATTTACAAGTCGGCCTTCCACAAGTATAACCCCGCCATTTCGGACTTCGCCCTTTCGGAATTCCAATACTTTCGGACGAGCATTTCAATTCGGACTCATGGTTCAGCCTTTCGGATTTGTCCGAAAGGATGAGAAAATACGATAATATTCAAGGACACTAGTGCGACGTTATGAGGAACAATTTATTAGGGAAAATAGGCACCAATAGATTCGCCATATTTTTCTCCATATAGTCCGCATGGAGGATTTTTGTTATCAACAAATTGAAAAATACCCACTTCACAGACAAATACACCAAAAATCTAAGTCAAAGCGGGGGTGTGGGGGCGGCAGCCCCCACCTATAATACTAGGATAGGTTAGGTAAGGTTGTTAGGTTAGGCTAATATCCTTTCAAAGGGGTATAGGCTAGTAAACACTAGGATAGCCGGTATATATTAAGCAAACCACCCACCAATTTTCATGACAATTTTGAAATGCATGTTGGAATCCCTATAAACTGTACTTCATTTTTATGTAAGTTTGATAATTTGGAAAAATCGATTAGGGGAGAAAATTAACATTGAAAATTATGTGTAAAAAGTCTCCCATAAACGGCGGCCCGCTATGTTATTGTAGTTTGCGGCCTAATTTTGTCTGTTAACCCGGGAGCTGCGGGGAGACTCTTAAGAGTTCCCCCGGCGCACTGCGGGAAGACTCTTAAGAGTCAGAGAAAATAAAAATCAACTTTTGACATCGAAAAAAAAAAAATTTTTTATATTTTTTTTTTTTTTTTTTTTTATTTTTTTTTGGCCCCTGGGCCATGCAAAATCTCAGTCCTCTACCTCCCCTCCTTCCCCACTTTCCTCCTCTCCTTCAGTTATCACCTATTTTCCCTGTTATTCCCTTATTCTGAGGTATATTTTCGTGCTAACATTAGAAATCCGATTGGAGGGTGTGGTCATCACTGATAGCAAGCGAGTGCAAGAGAGAGAGAGAGAGTATCGATCGACTGTGTCTCAGTGGCCTTGGGGGAAATTGGCGGGAAAGCAGATTGCCTCACCCATACATTATACAACTCGCGGGCTATATCTCCGATTTTGACCATCCAAACGCTGTTTTCACTCGTTTTATTGTTGTTTCAGGTTAATACCTTTATAATCAACCCATAATAGGCGCATATGGATAAATATTAATGCTATTAATGGCACAATGAATATTTTAGTGACGGAAACACCTCAAATACGTCAGCACAGGGGGACGTTTCCAATTACCCCCATGCGCACTTCAGAGGTTAATTAACTTTCTCCTTAATTGGACCCCCTATGAAGTACAACAGATTATGATGACATAAGTGACGGGTGTTTAGAGGGGGCAGAGCTCCCCCTTCAACATATTACGTGTCTCACAGTAACTTCTATTATATAAACAACCCAAGAATTTTCACAGATATTTTAAATTTCATTTAGGATGTAATATAACCTATACTCCATGTTAAAATAAGTGTCAACCCTCGAAAAATTCTATTAAGGGAGATACAGAACTTAGAACCTGTAACCTGTAACGATATTTGTCCAGGGTTCACCTCCCCATAGACGGCACACAACACGACTCGGCGGACCTCTTTCTCCCTGCCTTTCAGTCTAATTAACACTAGGAATTTACCTAATTTTCTATCCCATGTACTATCCAACCAGCGGGGGTGTGGGGGCGGCAGCCCCCACCCATAATACTAGGTTAGGTTAGGTAAGGTTGGTAGGTTAGGCTAAAATCTTTAATGTTGCTTAATTGTTGGATAATGGATAATGAGCTTACTGGGTAAGTTCATTTTCTATCCCATGTACCATCCAACAACTTTTGCCAAAACTTGATTTGTTTTGTTTTAATTTTGGGAGCTTCTTAAGTTGAAAAACAAGAAAACCTGAGCCAACTTTTTTTTGCCACTTTCTGACTTTTATGAAGCTGAAAAATCTTAAAATTCCAGCCAACTTTTGCCAAAACTTGGCTCGGGTTTTTTCATTTTGGGGTTTTCTCAAGTTGAAAAACAACAAAATCCGAGCCAACTTTCATCATAAAAGCCATTAGGGCCCTATATCGCCTTTTTATGTCTTTAACCCCACATTTTCCCTGATCTTCATAGCCCTCCCCACTATCGGGCGCCGTGTCTTAAGATCGTTGGATAAAGGGGAAAACGATTTTTGCGGAGGTTGAAACTAATGTCAATCACTATATATTGATGCAAATAAACTAAAACTAAAAAACAAATAATGAAAATAATTGGTGGGTGGTTTCCTTAATATTTTCCGGATAGCCTATACCCGGTCAGAGGTAAGAAGAGTCCTGGGTAAATTGATACAGTGTGACAGTCACGAGTTTTAGAATGTGTGTTTTTTTGTTTTTGCATTTTTTCTTTGATATACAGTGTTGTTTTACCTAACTAAGAAACCTAACCTAACCTAAAAGTAATACGTGGATAGAAACTAACCTCAAATGTACGCAATTACCAAAGCAGCACTGGATCGCGCAACTGTAAGGTCCCCCGAGTAAGGTAGGAGGGAAAAAAAAATCTATAAAGCAGAAATCCCGTAAAACAGGACTTGTCATTATGCAGACAAGACTCTGTGTTTTACCCTATATCTCCCTTATAATACATTTGCGACGGGAAGGACATATATAGGACTGAAGACTATTATATAACATACCTATAGGCTACACAAACATCGATGGGGCTTGTAACTGTCAAACCGTAAAATCTTACCGAGTCCTGCAGTATTCTCCTTGAATGCTACCGAAAATACCTCCGTCCTTTTCAGACTACTGTACATTTAACTTCGGACTCATGGTTCACTTGTCAAAATTACAGTGGCTCAGTGGCTGCCTAGGCAGGGTGTCAATCCACAAAATATGAATTGTGTTATCATTATGGTTTATTATTTAGTTATCATTATAGCGCGACGGAGCGGCGAAGGCGCTAGCTCTAGGGGGGGGTCCGGGGGCATGCACCCCCCCCCCCCCATGATTTTTTTGAGAATTTAGGTGTCTAAAACAGTATTTCCTGTAATCTAAAAGCAATCAAGATGGAAATTATGGCGACCAAAATTATGTCAATTTACCTTTTTTGTTTCTTAAAAAATAAAAAGGGTTGGGGGAGTTTCTGTTATCATTATACAAAAAGTTCATTTGCGTTATCACTAAAAAAAACAGCGTCATTTGACACCCTGTTCCTAGGCTAAACTATGGTATGATTAAACCAGGGTAGGCTAGTCCTATCTTCCAATTAATTTTGATAGGCCTAGGGGTAAAATTCTAGTTTCACGTACACAGCGACAAAAGGGAGGCGCTGTTGTAAAGGCATAGCTTCCCGACTAACTATGAAGATCAGGGAAATTGCTGGGTAAAAGACGTAATATAATCATAATAAACTACATTAGGCTAGCCTAACCTAACCTAGTATTATGTAGGCTAATAGCTATGGTGCCGCATATGGGGAGAATTTTTTTTTTTGTTTACAGTAGGCTAGGTATAATTCCTTATAGCCTAATGCATTTCCGCCGCTTTGGACATATATAGGAATTAAGTATGGTATATGACAACTCTAAAGTAGCCATAGAAATTTATGAGTAGGCCTAGGCCTATGCCGTGAAAGCGAAACTAGAATTAAACCGGCCTAGGGTATAGGCCTATACCATACCGTATATAATGGAAATAGGTATAAAATAAGGTAAGGATGTAGTATTCGGGCGTACTACCCACCTTGTTTACACTACGAGCATGTTCGCGAACATGTAGCCTAGAAGTGCTAGCCTAACAAGGAAAGAGTAAAAAATAAATAGGTAGGCCTAGGCCTAGATTAATACTTACTTGGTATAATACTGTAGGCTACTTGGTGTAGTACAAAATCTAGAGGCGCCGCGTCAGTGGTGATGGATCGCCACTCCTGCGTCCCTCTTCATTAGGTCCACTTGATCAGCTATCGAGTTGTAAGCCGCTCTGCACACTCCGAGTGAGGTGTAGCCTACCCGGCCTCCGGGAACTGGTCACTGGTAGTCTGGTGGCTCGTTAGGTTGTTCTTGTTCTTGTGGGTTTGGAAGGGCACTCGCCACTCGCGGCTCGCCACTCGGGTCATGGGTGGGCCGGTGTGAGGTGCTAGAGTTCCTCGTGAGTCGTGACAGTGACGGGTTAAAACTTAAAACAGCCCATACCCCTATCATTTGAACCAAAATCAGTTAAATCACGACTATATTTCGATATATCGTTAGCGAGCCTAACCTACCACTACTTATAATAATACTAATGCAGAAAATAACTATAAATAACAATAATTTGGTGGGATAAAGTATAGAAACAACTTATAGAAGGCAACGGCTTCTTCTTCTTCTTCTTCTTTTTGTACCCCCGGGGCACTTCTTCTTCTTCTTCTTCTTCTTTTTGTGGAGTTGCTGTCCCCTCTCAAAGCCAGCTCACCTATGCACCGGTGACTTCTCCAGAAACAGATAGAGCTAGATTTAAGAATTAGTTTAGAAATTATGTAGTCGTAGAAAGGATAGTTAAAGACAAAGAATTGAAGTATATAGCTTAAGCAGAACTCTCCCCTCCTTATTTTACCCCCTCCTCCACCCCCCAATATCTTGTTCTCTCCTTATCTTAATTTATCTTTTCCCCTCTCTACTATTTAATCTCATTTTTCTTCCTCCCCCGCTCTGGTCCCCTTCTCCCCCCTCATCCTATTCTATCCTATTCCGTTTTCTCTTCTGCCACACCTGCTCCAGGAATCTTTTCACTACCTTCATTCTTTTCCCCATTTCCCCATCTACCCCCTCTTCTGTCTCGAGACCTAACACAAATTTTACACCCTCATCCTCCTCCTCTTTCTGCTCTTCCCATTCCCTCTCCCCTACCACCCGTTTCAACTCATTTTCCAACCCCTCTCTCTCCTCTTCATACCCCTGGCACTCTGTCACTATATGTTCTATTGTCTCCTCCACTCTCCTCCCTCCCACCTCACACTGTAGACACTCTTTCACCCCCCCATTCCACCTCCATGTTCTCCTATTTGTCTCTAATGCTCCTGCCCTAGCCTTAAACAGTAGTTCAGCTCCCCAACTTCCGTCATAGAACTCCTCTTTTCTCGGTCTCCCCTTGCTTCTATATCTTATCAGTGTACTTTTCTTCTCCATATTTCTCTTCCATTCCTGTCTTCCTACTTCCTTCACTCTCGTTCCTATCTCTTTCTCTAGTCTCCTTCCCTGACCTAATCCTGTATTACTCCCTACATCTCTCCACTCCTCTCCCACCCTTCTTTGTTTCACTCCTATTTTTTTTCAATTTTCTCTTTTACCCATCTACTCTTCTCCTCCCCCCATTCATTCACTCTCCTTGGCCACCTATGATCCTCCATCTCCTCCAACCTACTCTTGTACCTCAACTTTGCCTTCGCCACTCTCTCCTCAAACGTACTCCATCCCATCTCCCCTCTCACTGCTTCATTTGCTGTCCACCTTCTTGCTCCTAACCCCATTCTTCCTATTTTATTTTGTCCCGTCTCCAGTCTATTTATTTCTCCCCCTGTACTCCCTCTCACATCCATCCCGTACATTATTCTCGGCACTTCAAAGTCCTTCCACACCTCTCTTACTATTTTATATTTATTTACTCTGGTTTTTGTCACATTCCACAGTTTCCCACTACACTGCTCCACCTTCATGATTTTCTCATTCATTGTCCTTTGTCGCCCTTCCCTCCCTATCCATACCCCTAAATACTTCACTTCCTCCCTTGTTTCTATTCTTTCCCCTCCTATCCTCATTTCTACTGCCTCTGGTCCATTTACTACTATCATACTGCTTTTCTCTACACTGAACTTCATTTCTAGGTCTCTGCCAAACCTTTCCGCCTCCTGTAACATTTCCCCCATATCTTCCTCTGTCTCTGCTGTCAGCACAACACATCATCAGCAAACGTCAGAATTGCTAGCCTATACTGCCCTATTTTCACTCCTTGACCCTTACTCTTAATTCTCCTCACCAACTCCTCCATGCACATTGCAAAAATTAATGGTGACAGGTTACATCCCTGCCTTAACCCTTTCCTTCTCCTGATTCCTTTCACTGCAATATTTTTCCACACAATCTCTGTCTCCGCCCCTTCATACATATTCATTATCATGTTCCTTATCTTCCTACTCACTCCTAGTTTCTCCATCACTGCTTCTGCAACTCCCCTACTAATCTTATCATATGCCTTCTCCACATCCAAACACTATAAACACACATTTCCCTTGCTTTGCCTTTTTCTCTATAATCTCATCTAATATAAATATATTGTCTGTTCCTCTTCTCCCCTTCCTAAACCCATTTGCTCTTCACTAAGTAGGATCCTTTCTTCTACATACTCTCCTACCCTCTCCTTTAGTATCCCATAAAATATCTTATTTATTATGTTTATTACCGTTATTGGTCTATAACTCCCCATTTCGTGCACATTTTTTGCTCCTCCTTTGTAAATCAATGTGACCCTTTCTTCTTTCCATCTTGCTGGTATTTCTTCCTCCTCCCATATTTTATCAAATAGCTTCTTCAACATCCTAACTATCATCTCCCCTCCTTCAATATACATCTCTGCTGTTATCCCATCCGGTCCTGCCGCTTTGTTCTCTTCAGCTTCTTCACACTCCTCCTAATCTCCTCCTCACTCACCATCTCATTCATATTTTCATCTATTTCTTCCTCATTTAGTTCAATATTCCATTGCCCTACTCTTATTTGGTCATTTACCCCTCCCACTTCCTCCCAGTATCTTTTTATTTCCTCTCCAATTTTATTTACATCCCTAACTTTTTCCCCACCTACATTCAGCTCCACTACTACCTTTTCCCTCCTTTTTTCTCTTTTTAGCCATCTATACCACTCAGCTTTTCCTTTGTCCCCCTTCTCTTTTATCCTGTCAATTTCTTTCTGTTCATGCTTCTCTATTGCTCCTCTTATTAAGTTTTTTGTGTTTTTCCTTTCCCTCTCGTATTCTTCCCTTGCTATTCGAATTTCCTCCTCACTTATATTTTCCCCTCTCATTTTCCCCTTCTCCAACTCTTTCCTAATCCTATTCCTCTCTTTCCTCTTCTTCCTCGCCTCCTTAATGTCTGTATTCCACCATCCTTTCATTCCTCTACCTTTCCTCCCTATTTTCTCCTTCTCTAACACTCTCTCTGCTACCTTATTTATTTCCCTCTCTATCCTCTTATCAATTTGTATTGCACTCCCTCCCCCCACTTCATCTATATCCATATTCCCTATTTCCTCCCTAAACCTCCCCCACTCCGCCTCCTTCATTTTCCATCTTTCTGGCTTATTAGCCTCTCTACACTTCTCTATCTTCTCCTTGTGAGACTTTATGCTGTATCTTAGTTTCAGCAGGTTATGGTCACTGTTTATTTCAAAGTTTCTTTCTTCATCTACTACCATTTCTATCACTCTCTCTCCTGCTTTCCTGTTCACTAATATATAATCAATAGCTGACCTCCTCCCTTCTCTTCCTCTCCATGTTACTTTCCCCTCCGCCTCTACCATATTCAAATTTTCTAACTGCTCATCCTCACATAGGTCTATCAATAATTTCCCATTCCTATTGATTTGTTCCCCTAAGATTCCTGTGTGAGCATTCATATCCCCCATTATTATGATTTCATCTTCGTTTCCTCTCATCACAGCCCTTATTACTTCGTATTTTCTCCGATTTTCCTCCCTCTCTCTCAGCCCTCCCTCTACCGTCATATAACATATAATCAGCATAAAATTAGCTCTTTTCATTTCCCCTTTCCCTTCCACCCTCACTACTAGTATGTCCTCCTGGTCTTCCCCTTCCCCCAAGTTCACCTGTTCAACTTCCCATTTTTCTTTTTCTACCACCACTGCGACTCCTCCACCCTTTTTCTGTGTTTTCTCTCTTCCTTTCCCTATTACTTCATACTTCTCCCCTCCCCATTCTATCTTCCCCTTCAATTTTGTTTCTACTATTCCACAAATATTCAACCTTCCTTCCTCTGCTTCTTCTCTATTTCCTCCATCATTCCCGGCCTCCATCCATTAACATTCACACACACAATTATTATTTCCCCCTTGTCCTCTCCATGGCAATTCTGGTTCTTTATCTTCTTCCTCCTACCTTCCTGTCTCCCCCCCTTCCTTTCCTCTTCTACTCCCCCTGGATCCTTATTTGTTTCCTTTACTTCTCCTCCACTCCCATTTTTTTTCCCTATTCTTCTCACTACTGTCTATAATCTCCTTTCTTCCAAGACTATCCCCCCCTATCTCCCTCTTTTTTCCTCTACCCTTTCCCCCTGTTTCGAATCTTCCGCTCCTTCATTTTTCCATCCCTTCTCCTCCCTCTGCCCCTACTTCCTCCTCCCTTTCCTCTCCCTTATTCGTTGATAGTCAATCTACTTTGTTCTTCTCCCGTGCCGACCACCTCTCTTCTCGTCTAACAATCTCCTCTATCCTCTCTGCTATATGTCTTTCCTCCTCCCTTTTTAGGTGCCACCCATCTTCTTCAAAAACTCCCAGAATCCACCTCTCTGTCCAAATCTAGGAAACTAAATCCTTTAATCCCCTTTTCCTTTAGCACAGAGTTCATGCACTTTGTAAGCTCCTTAATCTCATCATTTGTCGCAATCCTTACCTTCTCATAACTCCAGCTCTCTTTGGGCCTCCTCAGGATTCCCACCATTACTATGTTCACTCTCTTTTCTTTCTTTCTTATTTCCCTTAATCCTTCTTCAATCTCTGCCATTGTTCCCCTCACTCCTTGCATCTCCAGACCATTTCCCCCTCCCTGTATTACTAAGGTTCCTTCCCCCCCCTCAAAATTTATGTTTCTTGCCTGCTTCATTACCTCCCATATTCCTGCCCTTCTTAGGCTAACTACTTCCCTTTCCGAGTTATCTAAAATCCTTCCCATATTCCTGAAGGTGCTATCTCCACATATCACTGTTTTCTTCAGCCTTCTTTCCCTCTTATTATTCCCGCTTCCTCCTATTTTATTTGTCCCCCTCACCGCACTCGTTTCTACTGTCCTCTCCCTTGTTTCCGCCTCCCTACCGCTCCTACTCTTCCCTTTTTCGGGCTCTACTTGTGTTCTCCCACTGCTCCTTCTCTCCCCATCCCCCCTCTTACCCCTGGGTCTTGTGTTTACCTGTACTCTATGTACCTCTTCCCTCCTACTTTTACTTCCCTCCTTTTCTACCGTCCTCTCTCTTTGTTTATCCCTTCTCCGCTCTTCTATGCAGTCTATTTCACTTCCCTCTTCGTCCATATCTGTCAAGCTCAGCTCTCCCTCCTCTCTTTCTTTTCCAACTCCATCCCCACCGTTCTGCTCATTTACCCCTTCCTTCTTTTCCCTGTTCTTTAGTGACCTTTGACTCGTTATTTGGCTTCCCAGAAATGCATTCGACCATTCTTCCCATTCTCCCATGTTTTCGCCCCTTTCACTTTCCTGCGTCTCCTTCACGACCCTTCCCTTTCTCGTCACCTGCCATCTTTGCTGTTTTTTTTCTTTCTCGCATGCCTCATCTATTCTTCTTATTTGCTCCCCAATCCTCCCCTCACTTATGTCCTCTCTCTCACTTTCATATATCTCTGTGCTTATTTCCTCTCTCACTCTGGTTCCTACTTCCACATCTTTTGTTACATCTTCTGCTCTCTGACTCTCTGTGGTCTCCTCTCCGCTTCCCTCCCCATTTTCAGATCCTTCATTTCCTGTGTCTTGATCTGCTTCTATGTTGTTATCCCCTCGGTTCTTATCCTTGCTACTCTCCCACACCTTTAATAACCTCTCTGTTACTACTACCTGATCTCTGAACCTATTCATTACCCCTTCCAGTCTTTCCTTCAAAACTTCCACTGTAATTAATAGGCACATCCTGCACAGCATTCCCTTTTTCTCAATACTATCCCTTCTTTTGCCTTCGGCATCCATCTTCGTCGCTTCCACCCAACATTCACATTTCTCGCATTGTATCATACTATCATCATCTAGCACCTCTGCTTCTTGCTCTTCATCGGTCTCTATCCCATTTCCTTCCTCAGCTTCCTCCCCTCCTCTTTCTTCCCCCCTTGTTACGATACCAGCCCTCCTCCTAGACCTACCAGCTTGTGCAGAGTCCCTGCTCACCCCTCTCTTCCCCTTTATCACCTTTTTCACTCCTCCCTGCTTCGTCATCATTCCCAAATCCCACCACCTCCCACTAAAATCACCCACCCCTTACTCACAAACATACAGGCAGTGGAAGGTGGGGTACATCCGAAGAGAAAAATGCTTAGATTAAGGAAGAGCTAAGATTTAGGAAGAGCTCACGCCAGTAGAGAAGAGAAGTGTCACCGTCCACCACCCTCCCTCGTACTTGTCGACCGTTCCCAACTCGTCTTTGTTTACTCCGTGGGCCCGTGGCAGGGATCCAAGGCTCTCGGACAAATAAGTGGCCCACTCTTGCCGTGTTGAATGTTGTTGTCGTGCCAGCCGAAGACTTTGTTTTCCGTGCCTTCTCAGCTGGCACTAACCACGATTCTATTTCGGTTGCATTTACTAACTTAGGTCTTCTTCTTCTTCTCTTTGTGGAGTTGCTGTCCCCTCTCAAAGCCAGCTCACCTATGCACCGGTGACTTCTCCAGAAACAGCTAGAGCTAGATTTAAGAATTAGTTTAGAAATTATGTAGTCGTAGAAAGGATAGTTAAAGACAAAGAATTGAAGTATATAGCTTAAGCAGAACTCTCCTCTCCTTATTTTACCCCCTCCTCCACCCCCCAATATCTTGTTCTCTCCTTACCTTAATTTAACTTTTCCCCTCTCTACTATTTAATCTCATTTTTCTTCCTCCCCCGCTCTGGTCCCCTTCTCCCCCCTCACACTATTCTATCCTATTCCGTTTTCTCTTCTGCCACACCTGCTCCAGGAATCTTTTCACTACCTTCATTCTTTTCCCCATTTCCCCATCTACCCCCTCTTCTGTCCCGAGACCTAACACAAATTTTACACCCTCATCCTCCTCCTCTTTCTGCTCTTCCCATTCCCTCTCCCCTACCACCCGTTTCAACTCATTTTCCAACCCCTCTCTCTCCTCTGCATACCCCTGGCACTCTGTCACTATATGTTCTATTGTCTCCTCCACTCTCCTCCCTCCCACCTCACACTGTAGACACTCTTTCACCCCCCCATTCCACCTCCATGTTCTATTTGTCTCTAATGCTCCTGCCCTAGCCTTAAACAGTAGTTCAGCTCCCCAACTTCCGTCATAGAACTCCTCTTTTCTCGGTCTCCCCTTGCTTCTATATCTTATCAGTGTACTTTTCTTCTCCATATTTCTCTTCCATTCCTGTCTTCCTACTTCCTTCACTCTCGTTCCTATCTCTTTCTCTAGTCTCCTTCCCTGACCTAGTCCTGTATTACTCCCTACATCTCTCCACTATTTTCCCACCCTTCTTTGTTTCACTCCTATTTTTTTCAGTTTTCTTTTACACTCTTTTGCCCATCTACTCTTCCCCTCCCCCCATTCATTCACTCTCCTTGGCCACCTATGATCCTCCATCTCCTCCAACCTACTCTTGTACCTCAACTTTGCCTTCGCCACTCTCTCCTCAAACGTACTCCATCCCATCTCCCCTCTCACTGCTTCATTTGCTGTCCACCTTCTTGCTCCTAACCCCATTCTTCCTATTTTATTTTGTCCCGTCTCCAGTCTATTTATTTCTCCCCCTGTACTCCCTCTCACATCCATCCCGTACATTATTCTCGGCACTTCAAAGTCCTTCCACACCTCTCTTACTATTTTATATTTATTTACTCTGGTTTTTGTCACATTCCACAGTTTCCCACTACACTGCTCCACCTTCATGATTTTCTCATTCATTGTCCTTTGTCGCCCTTCCCTCCCTATCCATACCCCTAAATACTTCACTTCCTCCCTTGTTTCTATTCTTTCCCCTCCTATCCTCATTTCTACTGCCTCTGGTCCATTTACTACTATCATACTGCTTTTCTCTACACTGAACTTCATTTCTAGGTCTCTGCCAAACCTTTCCGCCTCCTGTAACATTTCCCCCATATCTTCCTCTGTCTCTGCTGTCAACACAACATCATCAGCAAACGTCAGAATTGCTAGCCTATACTGCCCTATTTTCACTCCTTGACCCTTACTCTTAATTCTCCTCACCAACTCCTCCATGCACATTGCAAAAATTAGTGGTGACAGGTTACATCCCTGCCTTAACCCTTTCCTTCTCCTGATTCCTTTCACTGCAATATTTTTCCACACAATCTCTGTCTCCGCCCCTTCATACATATTCATTATCATGTTCCTTATCTTCCTACTCACTCCTAGTTTCTCCATCACTGCTTCTGCAACTCCCCTACTAATCTTATCATATGCCTTCTCCACATCCAAACACACTATAAACACACATTTCCCTTGCTTTGCCTTTTTCTCTATAATCTCATCTAATATAAATATATTGTCTGTTCCTCTTCTCCCCTTCCTAAACCCATTTTGCTCTTCACTAAGTAGGATCCTTTCTTCTACATACTCTCCTACCCTCTCCTTTAGTATCCCATAAAATAAAATTCTAGTTTCACGTTCTTCTTCTTCTTCTTCTTCTTCTTTAGAACCCGCCCGCAGACCGTGCAGATCCACAGGGCTGACCTTTGTATCGGTACTGGCTCAGAAACGTTAGTAGGAGGGAAAGTTTAGAGTAGAAGGATAGTTTAAGAGACAGTTTTGTTTGTTTGTATAAACCCCCCCCCCTCACTTCCTCCCCCCTCCCCCTCACCTCCGCTCCCCCCCCCCCTCCCTCACCCACTTCTCTTCCTCCACATTTTCTCCAATATCCTCTTCATCATCTCCATGTCTTGTGTTTCCATCTCCTGTGTTAACCCCAATAGCGCCCCCACCCCTCTATCTTCCCTCTGCTTAATCACCTCCCACCCCCTCTCCCCAACTCTATTCCTCATGTACCTCTCCAACTCCTCTCTCTCCTCATTATATCTTGTACATTCGGTTACTATGTGTTCTACATCCTCCACTATTGGATCCCCTCCCATTTCACATTGACTGCAGTGCGGTCCTACTCCATTCCATCTCCTTGTTCTCTCATTCGTTTCTAGCGATCCTGTTCTTGCTTTAAATAGGAGTTTCGATCCCCATCCCCCATCATAGTACAGTTCTCTAGCTGGTTTTTCCTTCTCTCTATAGTCTATAATATGCTAGCGTGGCTTTATTTTCTACCCCCTCCCTCCATCTTCTTCTCCCCTCCTCCTTTATCCCTTTCTCTATCTCTCTGACACATCCCCTCCCATTCTCTAGTATGACCCACTCCTCTCTCTCATTTCTTTTTCTAAATTCCCCCCCCACCCGGTCCTGTTTTATATTTATCCTCCCCAATCTTTTCTTGCACTCTCTGTTCCATTTACTTTGCTCGCTCGCCCATCTGTATACCTTCCCCGGCCACCTATCTTCCTCCATCCCCTCTAGCCTCACTTTGTACTTCCCTTTCGCTTTCCCAATCCTTTCCTCAAACGTACTCCACCCCATCTCCCCTCGGATTGCTTCTTGTGCTACGTATTTATTTGCCCCCAATCCTGTCCTCCCGATTTTATTCTGTATCGTTTCTAATTTCTTCGTTTCCGCCTCTGTTGTTTCTACCGCCTCTAAGCCGTACATTATTGCAGGTACTCCCAATCCTTTCCACAGCCCTCGCACTATTTCATAGCTATTCGCTCTTAGCCTTGTCGCACTCCATAGTCTTCCATTCCATTGTTGCATTTGTCCCACCTTTTCACTTTTCGCCTTCTCAAACCCTTTCTCCGTGATCGTTACCCCCAGATATTTATACTCCCTTGTCTTCTTCATTCTGTTTCCTTCCAGTGTCCATTCCTCGTCTTCTTGAAGCTCTCCATTCATTTTCATCACCTGGCTCTTTTCTTTACTAAATCTTACTTCAAGTTCCTCCCCGAATCTCGTTGCTTCCTCTAGTAGTCTCTGCAACCCTCCTCCCGTTTCTGCCATCAGAACTACGTCGTCAGCAAACAGCAGTACCCCCAGTCTTTCTTTGTTTATCTGAATCCCCTCCCCAACTCTTTTCATCCTCTGTGTCATTTCTTCCATATATAACGCAAATAATAATGGCGATAATACGCACCCCTGCCTTACCCCCCTCTTGCTTTCTACCCATCCCGTTTCTATACTTCCTAGCGCGTACTTCGCTTTTGTTCCTTGGTACATCGATGTTATGATGTTTATATACTTTTCTGGTATTCCACTCCTTGCCATTATTTTCCATAGCAGTTCCCTGTTTACTCTATCATAGGCTTTTTCTATATCCAGGAATGCACAGTAACCCATTTTTTTCTCTCTTTTCATTTTCCCCATCACTTCGCTCAGTATATAGATATTATCTGTCCCCCTCCTATCTCTTCTGAACCCATTTTGCTCATCACTTATTAGCCCGTTTCCCTCTATGGCTCTATTCATCCTTTCCTTCAATATCCCGCAGAAGAGTTTCCCTATTGTGTTTGTCACTGTCACTGGCCTGTAGCTTTTCATTTCCTTCTTACTCTTGTACCCTCCCTTGTGCAATAGTGTTACTCTCGCTTCATTCCATCTTTCTGGTACTCTCTCATTTCCCATTACCTCATTAAACATTTTCTTCA
Source organism: Paralithodes platypus (assembly GCA_032716605.1). Classification (NCBI taxonomy): domain Eukaryota; kingdom Metazoa; phylum Arthropoda; class Malacostraca; order Decapoda; family Lithodidae; genus Paralithodes; species Paralithodes platypus. The sequence continues at coordinate 69,467,450 of CM064486.1, forward strand.
GTCTTCTTGCCATTTCTTCCCCCCCCCCCCCCCCCCTCTATGTACATTTCATTTGTTATCCCATCCGGGCCGGTCGCCTTTCCCTTTTTTAGTGCTTTGATCTCTCTCCTTACTTCTTCTATTGTGAGCTCCCTTTCCATTTCCATCTTATCCTGTTCTGGTAGCCTTCTCTCTCTCATTTCCAAGTTCCATTCCCTCTCCTCCCCTTGTTCATTTACTCCCCCTATTTCCTCCCAGTATCGCTTTATTTCAATCTTTATTTCTTCTTCTGTCTTTATTATTCTATCTCCCACTATTAGTTCCACGCTTTCTTCCTCTCTACCGGTCTCACCTCTTAACATACCACTCCTTTTGGCCCTCTTTCCCCTTGCTTCTGATCTTTTCTACTTCTTCTTTCTCGTGTTTTATCATTGCCTCTTGTATTAGTATTTTTACCTTCTTCCTTTTCTCCTCGTATACCTGTACCGCTTGTCTTTCTTCTCGTTCCCTCTCTCCGCCTTCCCTCCTATTTCTCTCTATCATCCTTCTCCTTTCTCTGTTCGCATCCCTTCTTTCACTTCTTGCTTGTTTTATTTCCCCATTCCACCATGGTTTTTGTTTTCTTTTTCCTGTCCATCTTCTTATTCTTCCTATACTCCTTTCTGCCGCTCTATTTATGTCCATCATCAACTCTCCGTCCATTTCCTCTACGCTCCCCTCTCTTCTTTCCCCTATTTCTTCCAGGTAACCTCTGTATTCTACCCCTCTTTCACTTTTTAGATTCCATCTATTAATCCTCCATCTCGTGTTTCCTTTGCTTTCCATTCCTTTGTGTAGTTTATCACCATGAGTCTGTGGTCGCTTTGTATCCCTACTTCATTTTCTTCATCTATCCACATGTTTTGGATCTCTTCCCTTGCTCTTCCATTCGCTAGTATGAAGTCTATCGCCGATCTTTGTCCTTCTCCGTGTCTTACCCATGTCGCCTTCCCCTCTCCCATTGTTTGGTTCAGTATTTCCATGTCATTTTCTTCTGCAAATTGGATCAAGGCTTCTCCATTCCCATTTATCCTCTCCCCTAGTGTTCCTATATGTGCATTCATGTCTCCCATTATAATTATCTCCTCTTCCTCCCTACCCCTTATCATTTCCTGTATTCCTTGGTACTTGATTCTGTTTTCTTCCCGTTCCCTTCTCCCCCCTTCCACCGTGAAGTACCCTATTATTGCTGTTATTTTTTCTTCCCTTCCATTATTCATCCTCGCTATCCATTATATCCTCCATTTCCTTTGATTCTCCACCCTTTAGTTTCTCTATTTTCCATTTTGAGTTGTTCCTAATCATTAACCCTACCCCTCCCCCTTTCTTTTCTGATTTCTCCCTCCCTCTCTCAATGAGCGTATATTTATCCCCTTCCCATTTTGTCTCTCCCCTAAGGTGTGTTTCTGTTATTCCTATCATTTCCATTTCCCACTCACTCCATACCTCTTCAATGTCTTGTATTTTCCCTCTATTCATCCCATTTATGTTTACACATCCTATTTGTATTCCTCGGTATACGTTATCCCCCTCCCTCCGCTCTTTCCCTTTGTTCTTCTTCCCTTTTTTTCCCTTGTTCTTCTGCTTTCTCTTCATTTCTCTTATTTCTCTTTCTTCCCCTCCTCCTCCTTCTTTCTCTCCCACCGTTCTTTCTCCCATGTCTAAGTTTCCCTCTACTTCCTTTTCAATCTTCTTCTCATTTCCCTCTCGCTTTTCTTTCTTTCTCTTTTCTTTTATCTCATCCTCCCTTTCTCCTCCCGCTTCCTCTCTTCTCCCCTTCCTTCACCTTTCTGTGTTCTTTAGCCACTCTTTCCTCTGTTCCTCACTTTCTTCTATTGCTCTCCTAATCTTTCCCCCCACAGTCCATTTCCCCTTTTCTGACAGGTGTATTCCATCCCTCGCAAAATCTCCTGGGTTCAGCTTGTAGTCTGGGTCGATGTATCCTACTCCTGCTTCATCCCTTGCCCATAGCCTTTTGTTCATTTCTCCGATATCCCTCTGTATTCTCTCATTTGTCATCTTTCTCTCTTTCTCGTATTGCCCCGTTTTCCCTTCCCTTGGCCTTTCTATAATTCCCACCACCCATACCATTACCATTGGGTTGGTTTCTTTGAAGTTTTTTATTCCTTCCATTACTGCTCCTACCGTTCCTTCTGCTCCTTTCCCCTCTAGCCCATTTCCTCCCCCCTGTATCACTATAGTTCCACCTTCCCTCTTGTCCATTTCTGTATTCCTCAAACCTCGCATTATTCTTTCTATATCCGCCCCTGGGAGGCTTATCACACTTCTCCCTCTCTTTTCCTTGCCCATCAGTTCCTCCTCCATCCATCTTATCGTGCTGTCCCCTATCAGTAGTACCCGGTCCTCTCTAGCATCCCTTCTCCATCCCCTTTGTTCCACCCTTCTGTCTGTTCCCCTTTCTCCTTTGTTCATATCGTCCTGGTACTGGTGATGCATTCTCCCCTCCTTATCCCATCTTTCTCTCCCTTCACTCTGCCTCCTCCTCTGTCCACCCCATTCTTCCCTTTCCTCTTTTTCTCCCCTGTATCTCTCTGCCCTTCCCTCATTTCTTTCGCTTCCCCTCTGTTTCTTCTCATCCCTTTCACACCCATATCCCTTCTCCACTTGTCTGCCTCCTTCATCACCTCCACCCTTATATGCCTTCCCTTCCCTTCTATTCTCCTCTCCACCCCCTTGAGCTTCCCCTGGTCGGGTCTTCTCTGCCCTTGCAATCCCCCGTTCAATCATTTTTCCCACTTGGTCATTTAGTTCTTTGACTTGTTCCCTTAACTCTTTCCTCTCCGCCATCATGCTAACTCTCTCAGTTTCCCATTCCTTTTCCATCTCCCTATGGCCATCTCTCTCCATTTTCCATGCCTTCTCCATTTCCTCTACCCTTTTCCTCCATCTCTTTTCCTCATTTGCCGCTGCGATTTCCACTTGTCCTATGCCCTGTTTTAGGCCCCATACCCTCTCTTCATTTTCCTTTCTCTGCATGTTTAGTTTCTCCTTCATTTTTTCCTTTTCCTCGCTTATTCTTTCTCTGTCTTCTTTCCACCTCTTTTCTATTTCCTCCCTCCCATTTCGTTCCCTTTCCAGGTTTTCCTCCCCTATTTCCTTTATTTCCTTCATACATTTCAAACATATTAACGTGCACTTCTTTGCTTGCGCTTCCGTTAGGTTTTCCGCTTCCAGCTTTTCCTGCGGCAGCCATCTGTTACAGCTGCCTCCACATAACGCCATGAACCTCCCCCTTTTCCCCTCCTTTTTTTCCTTCTCTTCTTCCTCCTCTATCTCCCCCCTATCTACCCTCTCTCCCTTGCCCCCCTTTCCATCTCTCTTCTTTCCTATTTCCCTTTTCTCCCTTTCTTTCCATTTTTCATCCTCTTCATCCGCGAATTTTCTTTTCTTTACCGTTCTTCCACTTCTCCTGACCTGTTTACTTTTCTCATTGTTCATCCCTTCTTCATTTCCTGCCGCCCCACATTCCATTACTGCTCCCTCCTCGCTCCTTCCTCTCTTTTTCTGTTTATTGTCTGTATCCCCCTCTGTTCTTTCCGCCTCCCTTTCGTCCCCTTCCCCCTCCCCCTTCTCCTTTATTTTCTCTCCTCCTGTTCCTCCTTGCTTCTCCCCCCCTCTTCGTTGTTCTGTTCACCCCCCGCCCCATCCCCTTCCTTTGTTTCCCCTCCTCTCTCTATTCTTTCCTCTTCCCTTTCCATCTCCTGCCGTTCCTTCTCAATCTCTGAATCTATCTCCCCTTCCTCCATTTTTTCCTCTTTGCTCTTTCTATTCATATCTCTTCCACCCTGTTCATCCTGTTTTTCTCCCTCCCCCATTCCCTCACCCCCACCATCCCCATTTCCTATTTCCATCTCCCCCGCTATACTGTATCCCCACTTCTATTCTTTCTATCCCCTTCCCCTATATCTACACTGTAGAATGCATAATGCAGAGAGAAGAAAGAAAATACTTAGAGAGATAGTTGTGTAGATATTTGCCAGCACCGACTGGCCCTCCCTCGTGTCGACGCGTTGTAAACGTTTGAGATGGCGTCCCCTGTCCCGCTCCGTCTCCCCCACGCCTTCCCACTTCTTCTTCCTGTATCTCTTCTCCCCGTCGTCCACCCCCTTTCTTCTTCACACTATCTGTTCTTTGTCCTTAATCTCACTTCCCACCACTTTTATAAGTCCTTGGGTTATGAATTTCCCTCGATGTCTCCAGATATACCGGGACACTCTCAGAGTCGACTACCCGCCATCAGACTCAGACTCACTCCAACTATGAAGATCAGGGAAATTGCTGGGTAAAAGACGTAATATAATGATAATAAACTACATTAACGACATTAGCCTAACCTAACAACCTTACCTAACCTAACCTAGTATTATGTAATAGCTATGGTGCCGCATATGGGGAGAATTTTTTTTTTTTTTTTACAGTAGGTATAATTCCTTATAATGCATTTCCGCCGCTTTGGACATATATAGGAATTAAGTATGGTATATGACAACTCTAAAGTAGCCATAGAAATTTATGAGTATGCTGTGAAAGCGAAACTAGAATTAAACCCTAACGGTACCTAACCAACCTAACTAAATACAAATATAACATTAAGTAAAATATATCGAAATACTGTCGTGATTTAACTGATTTTGGTTCAAATGATAGGCATATGGGCTGTTTTAACCTGTCACTCTGTCACGGGGAACTTCTAGCACCTCACACCGGGGTGACAGCCACTCACTTGGAAGCTGCTTGGAAGTATACTGTTGGACCTGTAAGACGGGGTTACAACTTTACATTAATACATTTGCTAAGTGACTCAAATTAACCTAAGTTCCTAAATATCCGGGATGGATGTAGTTTTCCGGTGTACGGTCGTCATGTTTACATAGGCGATCGCCGCGCTTAACTTCGCGTCTATTTTTTTCGGTTAGGCCTATTTGCCCCCTGCTGGCAATATAAATGATGATGACAATATGTCATGGGGGGGGGGGGGCAAAGCCCCCCCCCCCCCTCAACATATTATATCCAAAGGCAGTCAAAATAGACGGGAACTAAAACGGTACGAAAAACGGCTAGTGTGAACCATAGAGCATAAGCATGACGTCACACGGTTATTTTGCCGCGCGTCCTAGGGATTTGGTGGCAGCACTGTACGGTACAACAACCAAAAAAGCACCTCAGTCTCAGATCAGATCAGATGTTGTTCGGGAAGTAATGCCTTAACAACGGCACTTCCCTGAGAGGTTCTTGTAATTTTCCTTTTGTGACGTGCTCTGTTATATTATATTGTATTTCTTTTTCTTTTTTCTCTATGTTGCATTATAATCTATTTCAGCTCCTTCATTTTCTTGGTTCTTGTTCTCCACATACCATATAACATCTTCACTCGTTCCTGGTTTTCTTCTTTGAACAGTAGATTTCCTATCACTTGGTTTTCCTCCTCAACGTAAGGTTGTTGTAGCGCTGTTTCCTTTACTCTCTCCTCTATATATATAGGGCACCATAAAATAAAGTGTTTGATGTCCTCTATCTCAGCATTACATAGTAAGCATTTTATATCTCCTCCTACATGCCTGTTCCTGTCTCTTAAATTTAAATTATTCGTTCTACACCTATATAATATGACTGAAGCTTCTGTATTATCATAAAGTTCTTCTTCTCCCTTTATTTCTGATTTAAAGGCCCTGTATATTTCTAAACTGCTTTTCTCCCCTAGCTCTTCCTGCCATTTCCTTGTATCACAATTTTTAACTTTCTTCTTAATTTCTTCCTTCAGTATACTCGCTAAATCTGTTTCTCCTAAATTTAAAATTTGTATATATTTTCTAATTTCCATTGTCCATGGATCTTTTTTGTTGTTTAATTTTGCTTCTGTTATTCTTCTAAGTAAATCATTACTGTCTTCTCTTAAATATTTTATACTTCCTTCCATAATTCTTGCTTCCATTGTGGATGCTCCTATCTCCCCTCTCAGGGTCACTTTTTGTGCATATCTCGGTGCCCCTAATATTTGTCTAAATACCCTATTTTCAATATTTTGTAACTTGTTTATTTCTGTTTTTGTAAATCCTATTATGCTTGAGCCATACAGGACCGACGGGAGCACCACACTCTTCCAGTATGTTTTACCAATTAGAATTTTGTTGCAGCTTTGTGCTATTACCGGATAGGTCATATTCGCCATTCTATTCGCTTTTCCTATTGCCTCAGATTTCTGGTCTTTGAAACAATGTCTAGTATCATTTACTTTTATTCCTAAATACTTAATCTGCTTAACTACTTCTATTTCTTTGATATTGTTTGGTTTCTCCTTCATATTAAATATTAATATATGACTTTTATTTTTATTTATGTTTAGCCCACATTCATTTCCTATTTTAATTAGATCTTCTATTGCTTTTTCAGCCTCTTTTATTGTATGTGCCATAAGTAGACCATCGTCAGCATAGAATAGCGCCTTTATTTTAAAAAACTCATCTGTGAATCCTCCTTCTTTTTCCAAGTTTTTTATAATTTCATAAGTTAAAAGTTTAAAAAGTGTGGTCGATCCCGTGCAGCCGTCTAATGCCACTAGTGACTTGAATCTGTGTTTCATTTTTATAACCTTTATTTATAATTGTGCTGTCATCAATATAAACTTTACTTATTACATTAATTATATCTGAATTTATATTATAGTCCTTTAACACTTCAATCATCTTCTCTCTTCTTACTGAATCGTACGCTTTAGAAAAATCAATAGAGATGACAATTAGTGGTTTCTTTAGTTCAAAAGCTCTCTGTATACAGTACTTCAAGATAAAGAGGTTATTTTCTATTCTGCCTTTACTTGTGAATCCACTTTGAGTCTCTCTAACCTCTTTATTATATGTTACATGTTCTTCTATTTTATTTTTAATTGCAGTTGTCATAAATAATTTATATGATGCATCTGTAAGTGCCAATGGTCTTAATTCATTCACCTTTGGTTTACTTTATTTTTGGTATCATCACGGTCTTTGATTTTTTCCAAACTTCTGGTATTATGCTAGTATCTAAGATTCTATTAAAGCAGCTTGTCAGTTTCTTTAAACATATATCACTTTGAATAATAGCTTTATAAAACTCAGGTTTTAATGAATCCAACCCAGCTGCTTTCCTGTTTTTTAACTTCTTCAAACTCTTTTTAACTTCTATAGTTATTTTGGGTCTATCCATATATTTAATATAATTATCAATCTTAAAAGCCATATCTATGTGCTCCGTTAACTCTTCTGTTACTGTTACTGTATGGATACCGGTACTATAGTTATGGTCTTCAACTACTGGTACTCCTATTCTTATTTTTCTTACTTTTCCCCCTTGTCTGTCTTGCATTTCTCTCTCCCTATCTTCTCTATATTGATTCTGAATATCTTGATTCCATACTTCGTCAATCTTATTCTCATGCATTTTATATATATTGCTCCAGAAATTCTTTAACTCCTCAGCTGCTTCTACATCTGTTAATTGCCTCCCTTGATCATTATAAATTTGTAATTCATTCTTCTGGCTTACATTTTTATTTCTTAGTTTATTTATATGTGTCCACATCTTTTTACTTGTATCCCCACTATCTTTTATTTCTTTAGTTAGTTTTTTCTCATGTGCATAGATAGCTTCCCTAACTTCCTTTTGTACTTTACCTTTTTGTTTTATATAAAAAGTTTTATATCTTTCTTCTTCGTCTCTGTCTTTTGCGTTCCTCATATGTAGTAGTAGTAGTAGTAGTTGTAGGTCGGAAAGATTTTGCCTTTACAATGGCACTTTCCTAGGTTTTATGATTGTATAACTACTGTATTGCAATTACAATTTCAATTTGTGTCTATTTGTGTCGTGCTCATATTTCCTTTAATATATTACTGATTTTCTTTACGCTTCTTTTCCCTTTTTCTCCAACAGTTGTAAATAACATTCTTCGTTTTATTGATTTTTTCTTCCTCAAAGAGCAGTTCTCCTATCAGCTTGTCTTCATCTTCGATGTACGGCCTCTGAAATAGTGGTTCTCCTTTTCTTTCTTCCTCGAATTCTGTACACCATAATATGAAGTGTTTCAGATCTTCCACAGATGCTCCGCACAAATCACATGCTGTGTCTCCTCCATGGTGTCTGTTCCTGTCTTTTAGTGGTAGGTTGTTTGTTCTGCATTTAAAGAAGATTATTGATGACGGTCGGTTGTCGTAAAGCTGGTCTTCACCTTTAATATTCTGCTTCCATTTTCTGTAGATTTCAAGACTTGACTTTTCAGCTAGTTCTTCCTTCCACAGTCTGCTATCCCAGGTCTTTATTTTTCTTTTTAGTTCTTCTTTGGTCATAGTCTTAATATGGTTGTAGTTTCCTATGATATTTATGTTTTCCTTGATGGTTTCGATCCAGTGGTCCTTCTTGAATGTCTTCCTTTCCCGCAGTACTCTTCTTAGAAGCTCACGTCCTTAATTCATCCTTTTCACTTTCTATATAGTGTAGGTATTGTAACTGTCTTCCTATGATTCTTGTTTCCATGGACGAAGCACCGATTTCTCCCCTCAGCGCTGCAACCTGAGCATACCTTGGGGCACCAAGAATCTGTCTAAATACTGAGTTTTCAATTCTCTGTAGTTTCTGGATTTCGCTTTTTGTGTAGCCAAGGATGCTCGAGCCGTACAGTATCGATGGTAGTGCTATACTCTTCCAGAAGGTCTTTCCAATCAGTAGTTTGTTGCAGCTCTGGGAGATTACTGGATAGGTCAGGTTTGCTAGTTTCTTTGCTTTTTCTAATGATATACCCTTTTGCTTTTTAAAACAGTTCCGCTTATCAGTTACTGTTATTCCTAAATATTTTATTTCATTAGTGACTGCTATGTTGTTTATCTCTACTGGTTTTTCTCTCATGTTATATATCAGTGTATGACTTTTGTTCTTGTTGATGCTCAGGCCACAATCTTGTCCAATGTTGGTAATGAGGTCAATCATAGCGTGTGCTTGCTGTAGAGACTGAGCCAAAAGTAATCCATCATCAGCAAAGAAGAGGGCATTTAAGGTGAAGAGGTCATCTTGATACCCGTCAGCCTCTGATTCAAGTTTTGTAATTATATCGTATGTGACAATCTTGAACAGGGTTGTTGACCCTGTACATCCTTGACGAATACCACTAATGTCACGGCATAGCGGCTGCGGCCATTTACTATGGAATTCCTCTTCATTGGCCTTATTTGGGTTTATCTTGTTAGTATTGTTTCCTGTAATAGAGCACCAAGCAATAATTATTATCATCAATGACTTTTGTAATGGGTGTATGATTATGATTTCCCTTCTGTCATTTTCATAATAAGGAATAACCCGCGGTCACTGGACGCATTTCCCGCCATCTTTGTAGCTTGTCTGAAATGTTGTTGTTTATTTTGGTTTGGCCGGAAATTTGCCGATTATTTTGATTTGTAGGATTTATTAACCGTCTCAACTTACCCTACAGCCCGCCGGGAACCCCAAAATAATACCCTTGAGCGTTTGTGAAGTGTTAATAGGGACCAAAATAAGGAAAAGGTTGATATATTGGGGCAGTGCTAAGAAAAAGTTATTCGACCACTGCCATATGACGTTATTTTGAAGTTTAGGCCTATGTCTTAAACTCACGAATAGAAACTTTGAAACATGAGTATTAATGGACCAAAATAACTAAATAAAACTGAATAGCCTAATAAACTCCAATAATTGTGGAGATTCTGGAGAACACCATTTTGACGTCTGCCTGGGATTCGAAGCAGGCCTAGCCTAGGCTATCGGAATTCAGAATAATCGGATACAGTTACACAGTAGGATATATAATTAACTCCATAGGCTATATAACAGTTTGTGCGTTAATATCATGAACAGAGACTTTGGAAACATGAATAGGCCTAATTGATAAAGAAGCTAAATAGGCCTAGGCCTAAACTCTTAACCTGAGGCTAAGAAGAAGAAGAGGAAACTGACTGACGACTGATTTTTGAAATATTAGCCTAGCCTAGTTTGGTGGGACTTTCAAACAAGTGGCCAGGAATTATAAATGTCGCCGCCGCTGCCAGCCTTACCACTACCTAGCCTAGCCTATCACCAGTACCACCTTCTTAATAGGCTAACACTTAGGCTACTCTGGTAAATTTGACTTAGGAGCCTATTAGGGCTAGGATAGCCTATTAGGCTACCTTTGTTATTTTGGTGATGGGCTGGTCTATCAGAGTGAGAACTGAGCGATCTCTGCCATAGGCCGGTCAATATACAGGAGGCGCTACAATATAGCCTAGGTAGCAAAATTCTAATGGTAGTTTTGGGTTCCTATCATCATATGCTTCATTTCTATATACTTTTTATCCCCGGGAAAAAAATAAAAAATCTTGGGTTTTTTATTTTTTTCTTGGATTTTATTTTATTTTTTGTAGGCCTATTAGGCTAACCTAACCAAAAAACCTAACCTAACCTAAATGTATTTGGGGGCTATTAGGTTAGGTTAGTTTTTTTTGGTTAGGTTAATGACCAAAACAAAAAATCCCAAGAAAATAAATGAAAAATCCCAAGATTTTTTTTTTTTTCCCGGGGATAAAAAGTAGGCTAGGCCTATATAGAAATGAAGGGTAAATTTCGGTCAATATTTACGAGTCACACCACAGCTGGGATCTCATTTTTAACGGTAGTTTTGGGTTCCTACCATTCTATGCTTCATTGCTATATACTTTTTATCCACCGGAAATTTTTTTTTTTTCTTGGCTATTTTTTTTTTTTTTGCATTAACCTAACCAAAAAACCTAACCTAACCTAATAGCCCCCAAATACATTTAGGTTAGGTTAGGTTAGGTTTTTAGGTTAGGTTAATGCTAAAAATAAAATAAAAAATAAAAATAGGTAGGCCTATAAAAATAAAAAAACAAGAAAAAATAATATTTTCCGGTGGATAAACAGAATGATAGGAACCCAAAACTACCATTAGAAATGAGATTCCAGCTGTGGTGTGACTCATAAATATTGACCTAAATTTCTATAATTGCACCTAGCCTAGGCTATACGAGCTAAAAAAAATATTATTGTATTTAACAGGAAGGTACAACGAGGTAAGTGATATGGTATAGGTGGCAATATGCGGAAATGGATTATAAGGGCATTCCGCCCCCCTCTGACAAAAGTCTATCAATCTAGATGTGACACGGATTTACAATGTTTCAGAGACATTAGCCTAACCTAACAACCTTACCTAACCTAACCTAGTATTATGGGTGGGGGCTGCCGCCCCCACACCCCCGCTGGTTGGGTAAAACAGTAGAAATCCAGTTGGGGTGGAGTGAATAACCGTAGATTTTCGTAAGGGGGTCAGAGGGGGCAGGATGCCCTTATAATACATTTCCGCATATTGCCACCTAGGCTATACCACATCACTAACCTCGTCGTACCTTCCTGTTAAATACAATAATAATTTGTTTAGCTCGTATAGGTGCAATTATAGAATAATACCAAATGAAGCATATGATGATAGGAACCCAAAACTACCATTAGAATTTTGCTACCTATATTGTAGCGCCTCCTGTATATTGACCCATAGGCCTACCCCTAGCTTACTCTGACTGTTCCTATTACTTAGCTTAGGCCCTAGCCTATATATTTTCTAGATCTCAAGTGACGGCGTCTCTTCCGTGGATTGACCTTCCAATCTTCCAAGATTGGAAGCCAAAGCGTCACATTTTTCCTTTGCACCTCAACTTTCTCTTCATAATTGCTGAGGGGAGTCAGAGGGTCACAGGGCCCTGGGTGGGGCTTTGGTTTCCCGGGCGTTTCCGCACCCTCCTCAGCTCCCCGCCATGGAGTGGCTTCGGTCACCCAGGCTTTATTGTGGTCGGCAGGGAGGGTTCTGTGGGGGCGCACGGTTATGGCCTTGCTCGGCATTGCAGGGAGCCTGAGGGAGGGGGCTGTTCGGCCAGGCAGCTTGGGGAACAACAACAACAACATTTGTTATTTAGGCTATGTGTAGCTAGGCTAGGCCTAGTGTATCCATTATTTTTACTTTAGCAGCTTTATTTAAGCTACCGGTACCGGTACCAAGTAGGCCTAACCCAAATTTTCTGTAGCTGTAGGCTAGGGCGCTAGGCCTAGGTCAGAGGTCTAGCTAGGCTCCTCCTTGCCTAGGCTATTTGGTAAGATTAGGAGTAGTGGGCGTACCACTACCGACATACAGCATAGAGGGGTAGCCGGCTGATTCGGACCATGGCTGATTCGGCCCAGGCTCATTCGGACCACATTAATTCGTCCCAGGCTTACTCGGCCCAGGCTCATTCGGACCACAATAGGCCTATATTCGTCCTAGGCTTACTCGGCCCATTCGGACCATGATCATTATCATATGAAATTATTATGATTATTTTGACTTAGGCCTAATGTAGTTTTATTAATCTTGTTATTAGGTTTCGTACATAGTAGGCTATAATGCTGTTTATATAATATAGGGCCTATACATTTATCGAAGGAATAGATATAAATAAACACTATTATTTTTGTATGATTTTGATTAATAATTGCTTATAAATACCTACTGTACATATAGTTGTCAATAAAACCTAACTGTGATTAATGCTTACAGTTGCCTATATATATAATTATATAGTTGTCAACTTCAATAAAACCTAACTATAGAATGCTAAAATACATTGTCCTGATTTACTGTTTAACACTATGGAGCATAGATCCTGGCACACATTTTCAACAAGTAGCTGGTGGATATTTGATATTGATTATATTGATCCCAAATATCGTCCAAGATCTTTTGAATTTTTCGGACGGGTTTTCTCAGTCGCCTGCTCAATTTGCCCTCTCTTACAAGCTGGACTTGGTTGGGGATACTCCTAGCTTCATTATACAGAAGGTCAATTAATAAATAAAAAGGGAGATTTCCTTTTCTCGCACGCCTATTAAGGAGGTTGTGCCATCCCTCCACATCATTGTTGGTGCGAACACTTCTACCAAATACACTAATGTTCTCTACCGTCCAAGTTTTATTATATACCCAGTTATTTTCTACGTAAATCATGAATTAATCAAGATGGTGCACTTCTTTTGCTTTGTCTTTCAATTCATTGAAAGCCACTTGAATGTCGTCAGGTGGCAAAAATGGGAGGGCAAACACTTTTCTCAAGTGCTTATGTACCGAGTCTTTCTGCAGGTACATATTTTGAAGGCCTGTTTCTTGAACTTTCCTCCAGAGTGCCTGTCCGAAATGGAAGGCACACCCATGAATTTTAGGTTCATGGAAAACCCCTCTCAAACCTTTCCATAACCCTTTTTCATAGTCTACTACAAATGAAGTCACTGCATAATCCACTGGATTAAGCATATCTAGTTTCGCCCTAAAAACAGTTTTGTAGTCTTTGCTTCCTTTCCCGGACATCACACAAAAACACAATGGGAGTTGCTTCATGTCATCCCCTGATTTGATAAAAGAGTGTATAGATAAGAGTTGGTAAAAGGGAGACTTGATTACTTTAAAAGTTCCGTCAATAAACCAAGTCTTGGCTTTTCCTAATAATACCAACTGCTGTCCCGTGGCGAAGATGAAATGCCGTTTTTTCTGCGTTAGTGTTTATACGTACTGAATATATAATGATTACCGGTATATGTACTGTATCCAACTTTTATTCACTAGCTATAATAGTTTCTGAATAAAAAGTGTATAATGTCATATATACACCTACCGGTACGTACCTGTGTTCCCGCATTTGATATGTTGCCATCCATCGCATGTATCACAGGTAATGACCACTAACAACCTTCTGACACACTAAGCAATTATCCATTGTGTCTTGCCGGTGGGAAATAATTAGTTGTACTGACTGACACTTTGTCATCAACCCTTTATATAGAAAACAAGATTGATATTTGAACCAGTCTGGTTCGTTAGTGTCAGAAATTCCTGTCCTCAACTGTACACCACATAGTCTGAATCGAAAATAAATCGTCAATTCACAACTTGCGAGTTTTATTCTATAAGGAAGTTGGAGCTGTAGACATCGATATTTAGCAGAATAACTAGCTATAATACGGTTTTAGTACATTAATTAATACATAAAACCAAATTCTATACTATTTATCCATAATAAACCTACATAATTACTGTATTTGTGTTTAATATCGATGTTTACAGGCTCAGATATTGAAAGGGTGGGAGTTGAATTGCCACCGGATGTAATTTTTTGTTGTTGCAAAAATCTCAGTTTTCTTTAGGATAGATACATAAATAGATAGGGACATAGCAATTCCAAAATGATCAATATAGCCATCTATACCGTTTTTATGTTGTCAAAGCAAATAAGGGTTGTGAAAGGCCGAGTTAGTCTAGCAACCGCCGAACTTCCTTATAGCCTAAAACCCGCAAGTGATCAATTGAACCATTTAATAATTTTAATGGTTGCGAGACAAAATTAAAAGTTCCCGCCAATCCAATGTTGATTTATTTGTTATTATAGTGGTTGAATTGTCGTGTATTTTATAAGTTTATAGTTCAAAACATTACAATGGTCCGAATCAGCCAATGCTATGGGCCGAATCAGCCTCTATATGGTCCGAATCAGCCATGGTCCGAATCAGCCGGCATTCCATAAATCATCTATAAAACATTAACCTAACCTAACCTAACCTAGTACTACATGAATACTAGGTTAGGTTAGGTTAGGTTGTTTGGTTAGGTTAATGTTTTATAGATGAGTTATGCTGTATGTTGGTAGTGGTACGCCCACTACTCCTAATCTTACCGGCTATTTTGGTAATTCTACAGAACAACAACTGTTATTTTAGTTTTTTAATTTTAATTTTTATATTAGAATGGTTTGTAGGCTAAGTGTGTATTTTATTGTTAGAAAGTGCGGAAACCCGGAAAGCACTTGCCAAGAGTTGTGTTATCGGGCGTATCACCTACCTCTGACCGGGTAGCCTATAATCCTAGTGTTTACGATAACCTTTTGAAAGGACATTAGCCTAACCTATAGTAATTACTTTACCTAACCTATCCTAGTATTATGCGTGGGGGGCAGTGGGGGCTGCTGCCCCCACATCCCCGCCCCCACACCGTCCACACGCCTGCTGTTTGACATCAACTTCGTGTTTACACGACGTACGCCCGGTAACACAACTCATTCCACACTTTTTATGGTTATATTCAACGACACTTATTTTACTAAGCAGAAAGATTGGTTTAATTTGAAATGCAAAAGAGCTTTGGGTAGGCGTGATGCAGCTTGGGCTAGATTAAGAAGAAGGAACACAGAGTAATCGGAATAAATATAAACAGGAGAGGAATAGATATGTTAACATAATTAGGCAAGTTAAAATGAACTATGAGAAGAACATAGTAAATAAATGTGAAAGTGACCCTAGATTATTTTATAAATATATAAACAGTAAGTTGAAGGTAAAGAAACAAATTACTAAATTAAGAGTTGATGCTAGGACGTATGAAAATGTATCGGACATGTGTGAGGTAATGAATAACAAATTGGGGTCAGTTTTTACTAGAGAGGAAGGTTTTGACGAACCACAGGCGGGAGTACTGGAGAGTGGTCTTAGTAAGATTGAAATAACTAGAGATGAGCTGTTATCTGCGATGAGAGGACTTGAAGTAAGCAAAGCTATGGGACCGGATGAAGTGTCTGCCTGGGTTTTAAAGGAGTGTGCAGAGCAATTAGTGGAGCCAGTGAGGGACATAATTCAAGCTTCCTTAGATAAAGGACAGGTTCCTGTTGAATGGAAAAGAGCTAATATCATTCCGATATACAAGAATGGAAACCCTGAGGACCCTCTAAACTATAGACCAGTTTCACTTACTAGTATTGTATGCAAGATTTGTGAAAAGCTAATTAGGAAGAGATGGATGAAAATGTTGGAGAGAAAGAAAATAATAACCCCAAAGCAATTTTGATTCAGAGAAGGGACATCTTGTGTTACCAGTTTGCTATGTTATTACAGTAGGGTGATAGATGTACTCCAAGAAAGAGGCGGATGGGTGGACTGCGTCTACTTAGACCTTTCCAAAGCATTCGATAAGGTACCACATAAGAGATTGTTATCTAAGCTTGAGACACTAGGATGTGTCAGGGGGAATTTGCTGAAATGGATGGAGAGCTATTTAACAGATAGGGAAATGAGGACCAACATTAGAGGAACTTACTCATCGTGGCGGAAAGTTGAGAGTGGTGTGCCGCAGGGATCTGTGTTGGCACCTCTCATGTTCCTTATGTACGTGAATGACCTGCCGATAGGCATAAACTCTTACATGTCAATGTTTGCAGATGACGTACAAATTATGAGACAAATAACAAATAAAAGTAGTTGTGAGGAGCTGCAAGGGGATTTAGATAAAATATATGAATGGAGCACCAAGTGGAAAATGAAATTTAATATAAGTAAATGTCATGTGTTAAATATGGGAAGAAGTGTGAATAGACCAAATTGGGAGTACAGGATGGGAGATAATAAAATTAGCAAGGCCGAAAAAGAAAAAGATTTAGGGTTGATTATACAAGATAATTTGTCGCCAGAGAAACATATTAACAAGCTCTTTAGCGGAATGTATGCAATGGCCGGGAATATGAAAGTTGCTCTGAACTATTTGGATGAGACCATGGTAGCGAAAATTATGAAGAGTATGATTAGACCAAGATTGGAGTATGCAGCAGTGGTGTGGTCCCCGCATCTAAAGAAGCATATTCACAAGTTAGAAAGAATCCAGAGAGCAGTCACTAGATTGGTTCCAAGTCTCAGAGAACTGCCATATGAAGGGAGGCTAGACAAATTAAATCTACCAAGTCTAAAAGAGAGGAGAGAGAGGGGAGACATGATAATGATGTACAAATGTACCCGGGGGCTGGAGAGGCTGGATAGGGAGGATATATATTAATTATGGATACAGGAATAACTAGAGGCCACAGCTACAAAGTAAAAAGACCTACCTGCAAGAACGATATCAGGAAGTTTAGCTTCCCCTATAGATGTATTGACAAATGGAATGGGCTGGAGGAGGAGGTGGTAGGGGCAAGGAACATCCATATTTTCAAGAAAAAATTGGATAAAAAGTAGACTGAGAGACGGGACAACACGAGCTTAGCTCAACTCCTGTAAACTACAATTAGGTAAATACAATTAGGTAAATACTAATGCAGCGTTATGAGAAACAATTTATTAGGGAAAATAGGGGTTAAAATTGAAGACAACCTGGATACGAGCCCCATCGATAATTATCAGTGTTCTAGAAGTTTCATGGACGATACTATGTTGGTGTACATGTAATTACCGTCGCAAATTCACTATAAGTGAAATACGAGAAACTGTTGGATTGTTCACCGATAAACAGGGAACGTGAGCTGGGTTTAAACCATCGCGCACCCATAAAGAGGGAACGTGAGCTGGGTTTAGACCGTTGCGCACCCATAAACAGGGAACGTGAGCTGGGTTTAGACCGTCGGTTAGATTAGGTTAGGTTAGGCTAATGTTGAAAATACTAAAATGCGATGGTCCTCGGTATTAAACAACACTGTGTACCAAATAAAAATAAAAAAAAAATAAAATTAACAAGTAAAAAGGCTGTCCGGGGTCTCTTCAATTTTTACCAAAATAGGCACCAATAGATTCGCCATATTTTTCTCCGTATAGTCCGCATGGAGGATTTTAGTTATCAACAAATTGAAAAATACCCACTTCACAGACAAATACACCAAAAATCTAAGTCAAAGCGGGGGTGTGGGGGCTGCAGCGGGCAGCCCCCACCTATAGGAAAGTTGCTAGAGTCTATTATTGCTAGGAAAATTAGAAGCCACTTAGAAAAATTTAACTGAATAAATTCTTCTCAGCATGGATTCACTCAGGGACGTTCTTGCCTTACTAATTTGCTTAGCTTTTTCTCAGAGGTATATGAAGCAGTAGATAGTGACAAGTCATATTATATTATTTATTTAGATTTCAGTAAAGCTTTCGACAGAGTCCCTCATGAGAGATTGATGAGAAAGGTTGAGGCACATGGAATAGGAGGATTGTTGTTGGGATGGATTAGGTCATGGCTAATTGGTAGGAAACAGAGAGTCAGCATAAATGGTACCAAGTCAGAGTGGGGAGCAGTCAAAAGTGGTGTCCCCCAGGGATCGGTATTAGGTCCCCTGTTGTTTCTTATATACATAAATGACCTAGATTTAGGTATAACTAGTAGGATAAGTAAATTCGCAGGGGAGACCAATAGATTCAGATAGCGATATAGAGTGCCTCCAAGGGATCTAGATACCTTACATGAATGGTCAGTAAATTGGCAGATGAAGTTTAACATTGACAAATGCAAGGTATTAAAGATAGGGAAGATGCAAACAAATGTTAAATATAAACTAGGTAATTTAGAATTAGAAAATTCAGACTGCGAGAAAGATCTAGGTGTGTTTGTTAGCAATGATTTGAAGCCTAGAAAACAGTGTATAAGCGTTCGTAATAAGGCAAACAGGATTCTCGGGTTCATCTCTAGGAGTGTGAGCAACAGAACTGCTGATGTTATCTTAAAACTTTACTTGTCATTAGTGAGACCCCATATGGATTATGCTGTCCAATTTTGTCCTTATTACAGAATGGACATAGATTCATTGGAGAGAGTACAGCGTAGAATGACAAAAATTATCCATAATATTAGAAATCTTCCGTATGAAGAAAGGTTGAAGAAATTAGGTTTACATTCGTTAGAGAGACGCAGAGTTAGAGGGGATATGATAGAGGTGTTCAAGTGGGTTAGTGGGATTAACAAAGGGGACATGACAAATGTACTAAAGCTAAGTGATAGCGAAAGAACTCGTACCAATGGTTTCAAATTAGATAAATTTTGTTTCAGAAAAGATATAGGCAAATATTGGTTTGGTAACAGAGTTGTAGATGGGTGGAATGGACTACCAAGTGTTATATTGGGATCTAAAATGGTAGGGAGCTTTAAGATAAAATTGGATAAGCATATGGACTAGAAGGGTTGGGTGTGAAGGGGGATCAGCCGGGTTGGGCCAATCAGCGCTCTGCAGACCCCCATAATCCTGCGTTAATCTCTAACCGTTTTGGTAAGATGATCCTCAGGGTATTAGAGTGTTGAGCCTATAATTGGGCTTTGTAATTGAATTGGGGTTGTGTGGGACAGGGATCTGCCTTGCTTAGGCCAATCGGCTTTCTGCAGACTCCCATTTTCTTATGTTCTTATAATGCTAGGATAGGTTAGGTTAGGCTAATGTCCTTTCAAAGGGGTATAGGCTAGTAAACACTAGGATTATAGGATAGCCTATACCCGGTCAGAGGTAAGAAGAAGAGTCTTGCAGTAGTCTCCTTGAATGCTACCCTTTTGGTAACATTCAACAAGACTACATCGGCCTTATTTATCATGTTTTTTGTTTTTTCTTCAAGGAATATAGAGTTTCATAGTTGTTTTGGCAAGAATGTAGTAACCGGGTGTACCGCCCGTCTTGTTTACACTACACGGACGCTCACCATCATGTTCCCGTCTATTTTGACTGCCTTTGGATACAGAAATACATTACCCTAACCAAACAACCTAACCTAACCTAGTATTATAGATTTATAAGTATTTATTTTAATATAAGTATTTATAGATGATTTATGTTGTATGTCGGTAGTGGTAACTACATCCTTCCCGTTGTTTTTTATGGTTTGAGTGGAGGATTTGCATTAACTTACCCATTATCCATCAATCTGAAGATACGTCGTCAAATCAAGCCATATACTGTACAGTACTGTAATGTAACTGGATTGGGATTGGGTGAATCGTGCTTTTACAGTAGGTAAGGGAAATTGTGGGGTACACTGGATACACGGTGGGTTGAGGGGGGCATTGCCCCCCCTCACCCCCCTTGATTTATTGTCATCCTCATATATGTAGATCTGTAAGGGCCTAAGGGGGAAAAACAGGTTGCCAGTATTTCGTTTTTGTGAGTAACGCTCACGCCATTTATTGGGTGAATCTCACTCACCGCATCTTTCAATACGAGAAGAGGAGTAGTCAGGTCGAAGGATTCATTGTGCGCAATGCTTTGTTTATGGTCAGGACTTATTATTTTCGTATTATTATTCGGTGTAATCAGGTTTTTTCAAGTGTCGATAACGAAATTCCTCCATGCGGACTATAATGAGAAAAATATGGCGAGTCTATTGGTCCCTATTTTCCATAGGCTAATAAATTGTTTCTAATATGGCGAATGTAGTGTCCTTGAAGATTATCAATAGATACCGGTACATTGAAGTACTGGGCAAGAATGTAGTTACCAGGTGTACCGCCTGTCTTGTTTACACTACGCGGACGCTCACCATCATGTTCCCGTCTATTTTGACTGCCTTTGGATACAAAAATACATTACCCTAACCAAACAACCTAACCTAAACTAACCTACTGTAGTATTATAGATTTATAAGTATTTATTTTATTATTGGCTAAGTAGTTATAGATGATTTATGTTGTATGTCGGTAGTGGTACACCCGGTAACTACATCCATCCCGAAGTACTGTATTATTACAAACATTCGGCAAAGTGAGGTTTGTTTACCTGGGTGTACAGTCGGTTGGGCCGCGGCGTACTTGTTTTTTGCCCCCTGCTTGAATATATATGATGATGACAATATGTCATGGGGGGTGAGGGGGGGGCAAAGCCCTCCCTCATGGGGAAAACGGGTTTTCAGAGGCTTATAAAGTTGTAATTACTTCCAAACATTATATATTGATGAAAATTAACACAGAAAACTATAAATCCATGGGACAATTGTCTCTCTGTCTCTTTCCCTATCACTCCTCTTACTTTCGGTTCTTGGTGGCTCCTGATGTACCACTTCCTTACTTGCCCTACCCTTATTCTCCAAAAAAAAATCTTCTTTTGCTCTTCAGACAACTTTCCATTCTCTTCATCAGCCTTAGCTTGGAGTTCCCTTAACTGTTCTCGTTCTTCTACACTTAGGTCCTTTTTTACCCTTATATGATTCAGCTCTGTCGAATTTAATTTCCAGCTCACATTGGCTACTGCTTCTGCTGTTGATCTAAACTTTAGTTCCACTCTTAGTGGTCTCATCTCGCCCTTCTTATATTTTCCTAACCTTCTCACCTCCTCCAGTTCTTTTACCCATCCATAACCCTCGTCTAAGTAATCCAGTATCCCCTTGACTTTCACAACATCCCTTTCCTTTCTTACCTTCATATCTGCCAGGTGCTCTTCCACATCTCCAAAGATTACTACGCACTTACCTCTATCCTGGCTCTCTCTCCGGTCCCCTGCTCCCTGCATTATCTCTCGCTCCGTCTCCTTGCTTTGACTTCGTACTTGTCTCTCTGTCTCTTTCCCTATCACTCCTCTTACTTTCGGTTCTTGGTGGCTCCTGATGTACCACTTCCTTACTTGCCCTACCCTTATTCTCCAAAAACATTTCTTCTTTTGCTCTTCAGACAACTTTCCATTCTCTTCATCAGCCTTAGCTTGGAGTTCCCTTAACTGTTCTCGTTCTTCTACACTTAGGTCCTTTTTTACCCTTATATGATTCAGCTCTGTCGAATTTAATTTCCAGCTCACATTGGCTACTGCTTCTGCTGTTGATCTAAACTTTAGTTCCACTCTTAGTGGTCTCATCTCACCCTTCTTATATTTTCCTAACCTTCTCACCTCCTCCAGTTCTTTTACCCATCCATAACCCTCGTCTAAGTAATCCAGTATCCCCTTGACTTTCACAACATCCCTTTCCTTTCTTACCTTCATATCTGCCAGGTGCTCTTCCACATCTCCAAAGATTACTACGCACTTACCTCTATCTATTGTCTCTCTCACTACCTTCTCTTTCTTCTTTAAAACTTGCACTAAATTTTTTTCAAACTCTTTCTTTTCCTTTTCTCTCTCTTCCTTCTGCTCCTTCACAATTTCTTCAAGGGCTACCATCGTGGCACTCTCTACCCTTGTCCACTCATTTTTTACCTCACTAATTCCTTTTACTTCCTCACTCAGGTGGCCCTCATATTCCTTAAGCTGAGCCTTGAGTGCCACATTTTCCGCTGCTAACTCGTCTACTCTGGCCATCACTGCCTCTAGGCTGTCACTTACTGGCCTAGGCCTATCCATCCCGCTAATAACGCCACACATATCGGACAAAACTTCTACTTTAGCCCCTAACTCCTTCCTCCAATTTTCCATCACTCCCCTCCATCTCACAAGACCCATCAATTGTTTTTTCATAATTGCCAACTGATCATCCTGGTCCTCAGTGATAAAGCCTTCGAATTCGTATTCCTCCTCATCCCCAGTTGTGAGAGGCAGAGAGAGACCCGCGCGAGAGACAGTCAACCTCAGTGAGCCGCTCGCTGCTCTGAGGGTCGGAGGTGGGACCCTCACGCTCCCGCCCACTGACACTCGATTTTTACGGTTTTTACAGGTTTTTACAGGCTTTTAAAGCCTGGAAATTGCTGTAACTTGCCAAAACATTCCAGAACGTCACCCGCAGCCAAAGGGTTAACCATCTAAAAACACGCTAAAAGGCGTGTTTTGAAGGGGGGGAGGGGTAGTATAACTGTAGATTTACCTCCTAAGCTATACCGGTATGTGCACAATTGCACAGTTCAGAGGCACATGAAAATCCTGATTTAGGCCTCATAACTTATAATTGTAACCTCATACTGTACATTGTTGAGCGAGTGAGAGAGACGAGAGAGAGAGGCTAAAAAGAATGAATTTGTCCTACTAGGAGGCATGTTTTGTTTGAGGTTTACAAGCTGATTTTTTTATGTAATCATATGTAGGCTAACAAGGTTATATCTTATGTTTCAGACCACACCAAAAGTCGGGTAGAATGTAGAATTCGGGCGTACAGCCTTGTTTACACTATGCGGAGTGGCGTCGGACGCTTGCCATCATGTTCCTGTCTATTTTGACTGCCTTGGATACAATAATATGTTGAGGGGGGGGGGGGGGGGTTGCCCCCCCACCCCATGACATATTGTCATCATCATATACTGTATATTGCCAGCAGGGGGCAAATAACCCAAAAATCGCTGTCAAAATAGGCGCAAATTTAACCGCGGCTATCAGCCTATCACCCTATGTAAACATGACGACCGTACGCCCGGAATCTACATCCATCCCCAAAAGTCTTATACACTTACCGTACACAAATGATAATACAGCAGGAAACAAAAATTTCTAAGTTTTATGTTTCGTTGAAAAAGCTTGAAAAATATCCCTGTTGTGGTCGACTTTCAATGATACTTATATAGCTGAGTAGTGTAATGTATGACATACATCATATGTACAGAGGAACCACCCTGCTTTTATAGTGTTCGAGTTAAAGGGCCATTAGTACTTATTGGACCGGCCGCGTACGTTTAGATGAATAGGAATAGGAATAGGAATAGGAATATTCACAAACACTTTGTGTCACATGAAACTACAGTAAACCCTCGCTATCTTGGACTAATTGAGGGGAGACCCAGTCCGAGATGACCGAAAATCCGAGATGTCCGAAGTCCGACTTAAGAGAGGAAAATGTCCGAATTGGAAGAGGGAGTCCGAGCCACCAGAGAAAACGGAGACTTCCCTATCACTAACAACGTTGATTCAAGATAAATTACAGTACCTGTACAGTATCCAGCAGACATATATTATAAATATCACTTTCCTTCTC
Source organism: Paralithodes platypus (assembly GCA_032716605.1). Classification (NCBI taxonomy): domain Eukaryota; kingdom Metazoa; phylum Arthropoda; class Malacostraca; order Decapoda; family Lithodidae; genus Paralithodes; species Paralithodes platypus. The sequence continues at coordinate 69,491,153 of CM064486.1, forward strand.
CATTTCACTGTCCTTCTCCACCTCACTGTAGCCTTAGATCTCGGAATTTACCCTTAGATCTCTGAATTTTCCGAGATATATGACACCTGTCCGACAGACCATGTGGGCCCTCGGAGTTTTCCCCTTACATCTCGGAATTTTCCGAGATATACGGCGAACTTTCCGAGAGGCCGATGCCAGTCCGGGTTTCCGACTTCTAGAGGTCCGAGATAGCGAGGGTTCACTGTACAACCATTAGGCCTACTGTATAATATGAGACTAAATAGGATATATGCTTCTGAAATTTGGGAGACGGGTACAGTCATCGAAAGGAAATTATCCATGTTTTGGTTACCTTACCCTAATGTAGTTTCCTTGTCCATCAGGTGATCCGGAAATATGTCTTTGTCGCCCCAGAAACCTAAGAAGCAGCACACGAGTAGTCCGGCACTGCAAGCTAAAACGGTCAGTCACACACAGGTGTTTCATTTTATTAATTTATATAACTGGTATTTATTTACTGGGGAAGGTGCCAGAGTATATATATATTATCGTAATAAGATAAGTTTACAAGAAATCAACAGAAGTTCTGGAAAATTTAGAAAACTGTCAATGTAGTTTTTGGATACGAAAATGACAATCGGTTGCGCGCAAGTGTGAGTTTGTTTGTGGGGAGAGGGTGTATCATGTACGTGAAGAAGATGGGGTGCCAATTCATTTCCTCATCTATTTTCAGTGAGTTTTAACAATAGTTGAACTTACTGGCAGTACGGTAGTTTATTCTACTGTTAATAATTCTACTAAAACATAATGGTATGCTTATTATATGTATATAATATTTCTGTATTGAACTAAGGATTTGGTGCTTAACAATTTGTGGATTCTCATAGGCCTAAATGTATTTTTTTCGTCATGTATAATGATTTTAGGGTTAGAGTTGATACATATATTTATTGTGAGTGCACACACATATACTGTACAACCAAAATCCTAGGTACAAAATACTGACAACCAAAATTCGGTAAAATTCAAGACAGCTAGAACCGCCTTATTTACCAAGTTTTCTGTATATTTTTTTTTTTCAAGGAATATAGTGTTTTATTGGGTTTTTTCATGGTTGGCGTGGAGGATTTGCATTAACTTACCCATTATTCATTAATCTGAAGATACGACGTCAAATGGCGCCATTTATTTGGTGAATCACGCTTTTACAGTAGGTAAGGGAAATTGTGGGGTAAATTGGATACACGATGGGTTGAGGGGTGGCGTTGCCCCCCCCCCCCCCCCCTTGATTTATTGTCATCCTCATATATGTAGTCTTATATCAGTAAGGGGGCAAAAACAGGTTCCCGGTATTTCGTTTTTGTGAGTAACGCTCACGCCATTTATTGGGTGAATCGCACCCACCCCATCGTTCAAAACAAGAAGAAGGAGAGTCAAGTCGAAGGTTTCATCGTGCGCAATGCTTTGTTTACGGTTGGGACTTATTATTTTGGTGTTAAATTTCGATGTAATCGGGTTTTTTCAAGTGTCGATAACGAAATTCCTCCATGCGGACTATACAGTAACGAGAACAATATGGCGAGTCTATAGGTCCCTATTTCCCCTAATAAATTATTTCTAATAGGGCGGCGAAAGAGGTCTTGAATAATATCCAAAATTCTAGGTACAGTACAACATACCGTACCGTACAATACATCCATGTCATATACAACACATCACAGTAGGAGGCTAAGTTTATTTGGGGAGTATTGGGTGTAGTTATATCGTGCAATCTGTACATGCACGATATAAATACACCCAATACTCCCCAAATAAACTTAGCCTCCTCTGCAGATGATATAACACTCACATGCACACACCATGACCCAAAAAGAGCAACAGATCTCCTTCAACCCTATCTCAACACACTACATGGCTGGTGCACTACAAACAGACTTAATCTAGCCCCAGCCAAATCCACCGCAACCCTGCTCACAAGCTGGACAGGAGAACATGAATACATCCCTCAACTCACCATAAACAACACACCCCTAACACATACACACACACCCAAAATCCTAGGAGTAACATATGATACTCATATGACATTCAAACAGCACACCACAAACATTAAAAAGAAACTGACACCCAGACTTAATGCCCTCAGGTCACTTGCTCACACAAAATTTGGACACAACAAAGAAACCACCACCACAGTATATAAACAATACATAAGATCGGTGATGGAATACGCAAGCCCAGCCTGGGCTTCTAACCTAGCTGAAACACATTATAAGACCTTACAGACTATTCAAAACAAAGCCCTAAAGAGCATTACAGGCTGCACAGCTACTGCACCCACAGATCACCTACATCAAGAAACCAAAGTCCTCAAAGTCAAAGACCATCTGGACATGAGAGGCACTCAATTCCTGGCAGCAGCCTCCATGAACCAGGACCACCCACTAAACTACATGGCAACACACCCACAGACACCAAGAATATATAAAAACAACACCCAGCAGACGTTATCACACACAATTACTGTCCTCTCTCCCTCCCTGCCCACCCCGAACCAACTTCCTGAAGCACATCCATACTCATATCTCTCGCCGATCCATCCACTCACTCACAGACAACACGCAGCTGCAAACACGACCTCCCGAAATCCATCCTTCCGAATCCTCCCTTCCTCGCGAGGACAGAGTCCACCTGTTCCAGGCTGAGATACGGACACCATCCAGCTCTCCTGAGCTACCAGAAGAGACTGGATGACTCCGTCTTCGACACCTGCCCGGGATGTAACACAGCACCCCATACCATTAAACACATCATAGAAGAATGCATTTCACACAACCACTTACACCTACAACACAATCTACACTCAATGAGAGCTCTGTGGGAAAGCCCGATCGTGGCCATGGCCTTCCTCAGGGACTCGGGGCTGTTCGGCCAGGCAGCTTAGGGAACAACAACAACAGTAGAAAGAAATTTAATAAGCTGAAAAGTGAGGCAGGTCTGAACATGGCTGCCTGGAGCGCTGCCATTAGGACATGAGACTGGAAGCACATTTCTTGTGGTGCACTCAATATTTAAATTTATGTATGTATGTATGTTTATGTATGTATGTTTGTATGTATGTATGTATGTATGTATGTATGTATGTATGTATGTATGTAGGTAGTGATAGGAGAGGCTGGGAATGCAATATCCCCAAGATGAAAAATTGGGGTGCTATGGGCTCTCTGCGAGAGGGCTGGTTGTTGTTGTTGTTATTCCCTAAGCTGCCTGGCCGAACAGCCCCGAGTCCCTGAGGAAGGCCATGGCCACGATCGGGCTTTCCCACAGAGCTCTCATTGAGTGTAGATTGTGTTGTTGGCGTAAGTGGTTGTGTGAAATGCAGTCTTCTATGATGTGTTTAATGGTATGTGGTGCTGTGTTACATCCCGGGCAGGCGTCGACAACGGAGTCATCCAGTCTCTTCTGATAGCTCAGGAGAGCTGGATGGTGTCCGCATCTCAGCCTGGCCAGGTGGACTCTGTCCTCGCGAGGAAGGGAGGATTTCGGGAGGTCGTGCATGCAGCTGCGTGTTGTCTGTGAGTGAGTGGATGGATCGGTGAGAGATATGAGTATGGATGTGCTTCTGGAAGTTGGTTCGGGGTGGGCAGGGAGGGAGAGAGGACAATAATTGTGTGTGATACTGTGTGCTGGGTGTTGTTTTGATATTTCTTGGTGTCTGTGGGTGTGTTGCCATGTAGTTTAGTGGGTGGTCTTGGTTCGTGGAGGCTGCTGCCAGGAATTGAGTGCCTCTCATGTCCAGATGGTCTTTGACTTTGAGGATTTTGGTTTCTTGATGTAGGTGATCTGTGGGTGCAGTAGCTATGCAGCCTATGTGCGATAGGTGAATTGCCATGGAAGATGTTGTGGCAGAGCATGAGGTCGCTCCTTATCAGTCGGCCCTGTACAGAGAAGAGGTTTAGACTTTGTAGTCTCTCATTGTAGGGAAGACCTTCCAGTCCGTGTATTTGTTTGGTCCATCTTCTCTGAACGGACTCCAGGCGTTTGAGGTCCATGGAGTAACCCAGGTTCCAGACAGGGGATCCGAACTCTATTATGGGGCGGATGTCGGTGGTGAGGAGGTTCATCATGAAGTCTGGAGTTCGGCACACTGTACTTTTAAGAAGAGTGGAGGCAATTCCTCCTGCTTTCTGGGTAGTTTCCCGGATATGTTGGTGGAACTTTAGGTCTGTGGAGATTTTTACACCTAGATCGGAGTGGGCTTGCGAGGGTCTTATGGGGTTACCTTGAAGAAGGTATGTGGGCTGGTCAGTTCTGAGGGCAGGTGATCTGGTGAAGCGTAGGTGGGCACACTTCCCTGGGGAAAACTCTAAGCCCCAGGAGGCTGCAGTTGCCGCTAGGGTGTTTATGTCCTCCTGAAGTTGTTCTTGGGTTAGGCGCGGGGATGAGGATTGCAGGTATAGCTTCAGGTCGTCAGCGAATATCTTGAACTTGCTGTGCAGTCTTGAGCCAATGTAGTTGACAAAGAGGAGGAATAGTAGGGGTCCTAGGACAGATCCCTGGGGGACTCCACTTAGCACTGGTCTTGAAGAGCTTTTGGTTCCGCTCACACAGACTTTCATGGTCCGACCACACAGGAAGCTGATGATCCAGTTGAGTAAGTGACCTGAAATACCAATACTCTGCAACTTGTCAATGAGTGTTTGGTGGTGGACTCTGTCGAAGGCCTTCGTGAAGTCGAACAGAATTAGGTCTACCAGCTCCCCACGGTCGTACCAGTAGGTGATGTAGTTGTAGGTAAGTAGGAGCTGGTCGGTAACTGATCTGTTCTCCCTAAACCCAAACTGGTTGTTGGTGAGGACCATGTGATCATGGAAGAATCTGTAGAGTTCTTTGGTGACAATTCTCTCCATGGTTTTGCATGCTACAGATGTGAGGCTGATGGGTCTGTAGTTCAGGGGGTTTGTCCTTGGTCCTTTCTTGTATATTGGAGATATATGGGAGGTTTTCCATAGGGAGGGAAGTTGTTCAGAGGTCATTGAGAGGTTGAATAGTAGGGTGAAGGGTACTGCTAGTTCGGCGGCACATTCTTTCAGTAGTCTGGGGTGTATGGCGTCCGGGCCCATTGCACTGTCTGGTTTGAGTTGCTTTAGTTTTTCTTCAATTTCCTGTGTGTTGAAGTGTATGGATTCAAGACTACCAGGACAGGTTTGGTGAGGTGCGGGAGCTTGGAGGTGGACGTTAAGAAAGATGCTTGCAAAGGCATCAGCAAAGGATTCTGCCATGGCTATGGGAGAGTCGGTTAGGTGGCCATTTAGGGTCAATGGTCCTACCTTCGAGAGGTCAGATTTGTTTTGCCTTATGTAGGAGTAGAAGAGTTTGGGTTTTGTTGTGCGGTTTTGAATTAGCTGTTTTTCGTAGGAGATCTGGAGATTTAGGTTTTGTGAGCGGTACATGTCACTGAGCTCCCTAAAGCGGGAGAGGGATTGGAGTGCTTGAGGGGAGTTTCTGCCATGGATGGACCTCTGTTGCTTGTACTCCCTCCATGTGGCACTGCGGAGCTTGGACAGAGGTTTCGATTGTAGTTTGGTCCACGGAGGGGGCATTTCAGTTTTGGGCAGTTTTTTGACTGGGATGAATTGACTGACTAGGTTGTTGAGAGTGTCAGTGATGTATACGTAGAAGTTGTCCACATCCCTCGAGTCAATCTCAAAGTCCCAGTCAACCCTGCGGAGCGCTTCTCTAATTCTCTTGTAGTTTCCTTTGGGCCAGTCATGGATTTCGGTGGGAGGGGTGCAGGCGGTGGTGGTGTCGGCTTGGAAGAGATAGTTGAGTCCTACTAAAGCATGGCCGCAGCGGGGAAATGGAGGGTAAGTTGTCACATTTAGTATCCTGTCATCCTCTGACGTTAGCACCAGGTCCAAGGTGTTTCCCGAGCTTAGGAAGGTAGGTTCTTTTACCCACTGGTGTAGTCCAAGGGTGTTGAACGTGTCAAGGAAAAGTGCATCAGTGTGGGGAAGGTGGTCATTTGTTGTCTCATTATCCCAGTTTATGGCAGGGAGGTTTAGGTCACCAATGATGAGGAGTTCTTTTCCTATGCTAAATTCCTGGATGTAGTTGTTTAGTGCCATGTTCTCTTCTTGTGTGTTGGAGGGCGGGCGGTAGACTGTTAGAATGTGCAGATTGTATTGATGTAGGAAGACTGCAATGGTGTTTGGGTGTTGGGTCGGTGAGGGGCATGTGGCTTTTACATCTTTATGGACATAAGTGCAGACTCCATGTTTTGGTTTGTTGGATTGACAGTCATTTCTGAAGATGGTGAAGTTGGGTACTTTTATGCTGCCATTTGAGATGTGGGGTTGGAGCCAAGTTTCCGTGACTGAGAATATGTCAGTGCTGTGTTGGGTACAGAAGTCATTTACAAAGTTTACTTTGTTTGAGAGACAGTTTACATTGGTGAAGGCTATTTTAAGGAATGAGAAGGATGGGTTGTATTGGGCTGGTTTTTGCAGTAGGCGGGGTTTGCTGGGTTGTTCCGGATTAGTTTTTTGTCTCTAAAGGGAGTGGGGCTGTTGCTCCAAGGGCATCTTCTGGGGTGCTGCTCTCGTGGACCTGAGGTGTGGTGGACAGTTGTCTACAGGGTGTTGGGACCCTGTTGCCTTCGGCAGTTTTGGGGGTTGTGGTGCTGTTCGGGGTGGTGGGGGCAGTTTGATTTGGGTGGTGGGGCGGGCTTGTAGAGTTGGATCGTGGTTGGATAGGTATGGGGGAGGTGGGTGGAAGGAGGGGTGGGGTAGTGGTAGTGGTAGGGGGGGTGGTCTTGGTGTTGGTATCCTCGCGCGGCTCATAGTGGTGGCGAGTTCTTTGTGTACCGGTACCATTTTCGGACCTCCTTTTCTTGATTTCTTCTCTTTGTTTGAAGGTCAAGTCTCTCGTAATGTAGACTCTGTGGTACACTGAGGATCGGAGAGACTTTGCTGCTTCAAGGAGCTTTTGCCGTTGTTCCTCATTTGTGATGCTTGCTCTGACTAGGTTTGATTTTATGGGGATGATGTTGTTTAGTTGGATCCTGTCATTGCCTATCAGGTGGCAGGCAACTTCCCTGAATTTTTCTGTCACTTCCCGTGTGCTTTCACCAAGTCCTCTGAGTATTATGAATTTGGCTCTTTTCTCTTTCCCGTTGCTCAACGGCTTCCTGGTGTACAAGTTTTCGGAGCTCTTCTGTCAGTTGTTCATTGTTTGGGGGTTGTGGTGCGGGAGTTGAGGGTTCGGGGGGTTGTGGTGCGCGGGTGGGGGGTTCGGGGGTTTGGGTTTGGAGAGGGAGGCTTTTTAGGTTTTTCATTTCCACCATCAGTTGGGCTACTGTTTCGCATAACCCTTTGACGGTGTCATATAGCTGAGTTTGGCCCCTGTTTTTTTAATCATCTTTGGTTAGACTGCATGGGGTGCATGTGTACGAGAGGTGAGATGGGTGGGCTAGGATGCTGTTGAATGCTGTTCGGGGGAGGCCACAGCATCTTTGTGCCCCATGGTACCATTTGTTACATAGGCCACATGCAACAGAATTTTCTTCTAGGATATTTATGTTACACGCCCCACAGGGATATTTGGGATTGTTATTTGTAGGGGAAGACTGTTTCTGGGTGTTTGTAGGGGGACAGTTTGTGTTTGTGGGGGAGGCTGTGTCGGAGTGTTGTGGCTGTGAGTTTTGGAGTCTTTTGTGTCTGGCTCCATTACCTGTACTGAGGCCCCGGAGGCCACTCCGCGCATTAGCCATAATTAACAAGAAAAAACAGGAGGATACGCTTACCCACAGGGGTTGAGGAGTGCGGTGTGGTTGTTGGTGGTGTGTTGTGGGGTCAGATGCGATGCGGTGTTTCGCGGTCCTTCCAGGTCGTCAGGGCGTCTTCGCATATCTAGCCTAGGCTAGGTCTTGGGCGGCATCGCTTCTGTTGATGCTGAGGAAAAGCAAAGTTGTGTTGCTGTTGGAAAGTGTGATGCTGTTTAGTGTTTTGTAGAGTTTTTGGAGGTTTGTTTTGTGATCAAGTGTTTGTAGGAAGTTATTCCAATTTAGTTTTTGTCGTTCTTGTATTTTGTTGTTAGTTTGGGTGTTGAGTGCTTGAATTTGTTGTGTGATGTCTTGTGTGTGGGGTGCTGGGGAGTGTTTCAGTATGTCTCGTCTGATGAGGTTTTGAATTTCGGGTGTGAAGTTGGGGTTGTGTCTTTCTGTTACCTCTTGGAATGTGTTTCTTGTCAGCGTTTTGGATAGTTTTATTGAGTATGTGTACAGCATTGTTGATGTTAGTGATGGGTGTACTGTTTAGAGTTGTGAAGTGTTGTTCTGTCTCATTTGTGAATGCTTCCCAGTTAGCTCTTTTATAATTGGTGTATGTGTGTTTGTGGCTAGCTGGGGTGAGTCTAGTTTTGGTGGTGATAATGATCGGGAGGTGGTCAGAGCCTAAGGTTCTGACCACCCAGGATGTTGTGGGGGCGAGTTCTGGGGAGCAAAAGGTGATGTCTGGAGATGATGGGTTATAGAGGGCTTGGTGAGGAATATGGGTATGTTGATGGATGTCGTTAAGGATGATGAGGTTATCTGTTTGGTTTTGTAGTACCAGCCCTCTGTCTGTGTCGGGGTTGTCGACAAACCAGGCCGACGTCTTGGTGTTGAAGTCACCACCCAGGATGATGTGTGGGGTGTTTGTGATGTGTTGTAAGTGTGGTCTGTATTCATTTGGTACTGTAGGGGATGTTTGGGGAGGGATGTATGTGTTTATGATGGTTATGTTGGAGTTGTTGCCAGTGCGTATTTTAATTGATTGTATTTCTGTTGTGTTATCATTTGGGGGAAGGAGGGATTTGGTTTGTACACTGGTTACTATGTATGATATTTCTTTGTGTACCAGGGTGATGTGTCCACCGCCCCCGCCAACAGGCTGGTCTTGTCTGATGGTGGTGAAATTATGAAATGTGGATGTTTTTTGTGTTGTGCGGAGTTTTGTTTCTTGTAAGATGACAATGTGTATGTTGTTTTGTTTGATGAAGTTTGAGAGTTCGTGTTTCTTTGTGTTGATGCCATCTATGTTCAATTGAAGAATGTTAATGTTATGTGCACGATGTATGTTGGGTGCTGCTGCACGAGGAGGGGGGGGGGGGGGGATGGATGAAGTTGGGGTGGGGATTGGGGAGCAGAAGATGGGGGTTGGAATGGATTAGGATGGAGTGTGGTGTGTTGAGTTGAGGATGTGGATGGTATGGGCTGGTTATCACATAGAGGAGCACGTCTCTTCAACAAACTCCCGCGGCGAGTAAGAGACATGAGAGGTGTCTCGTTAGACAGCTTCAAGAGAGCTCTCTATGTCGAACTACAAAAAGTGCCAGACGAGCCCAGCTTCACAAGGGTGCGCTCCACCTCTTCAAATAGTCTGCTGCACCAATTCTCAAACAACAACGAAGGGCGGTGCGCTCTTCGATGCCACTAGCAAGAGTGGCGAACTCCACATAGGTAGGTATACAGTACAGTATACTCAGGCCCAATCCCCACTTTTTTTTTTTTTTTTTTACTGGTAGCCTGTTTGCTTATTTAGTTACCTGTACCGGTACTTATTAATTTACTTATCTATTTGTATAGTGTGTGTTTAATATTTGTTTTATGTTGTTAAGTTTGTGTATATATATTTGCAGGACTCGCTGTTAAAGCTGAACACCTATGTCAACGATCTCACCGCCAACCTCACTAAGACCACAAGAGTCTTTCAAGAGTTTAAGACTAAGACGTTTTTCTTCCCAGAGCCGGATTTCATCAAGTCATTTTCTGTGTCGTTAAAAGAGGTAAGATACGATTGACCACTTGTGAGTTTCAGGCTATAAGGAAGTTGGAGCTGTAGACATCGATATTAAACCAAAATGCTATAATGAGGTAAGTTTCTGATGGCTAAAGAGTGTGTTGAATTGGGTTTATGTATTTATATACTGTATGCACTATAACCATATTTATATACTGTATGCACTATAACCATATTTATATACTGTATGCACTATAACCATATTTATATACAGTAGGGTCCCGCATAAAACGTGTTCGCATAAAACGAGTCTCGATTAAAACGACCGACCTAAAATTCGCTTTGTACGAAATATCGTCGCTTTGTATGAAATGGCGTTCGCTTTGTACGAAATATAGTTCGCTTTGTATGAAATATCGTTCGCTTTGTACGAAAATTTTCGCTTACAGTGAAAATTGACGATATTGCGCCACCAAAATGCTGTGTTCACATAAAACGAAATCGCATAAAACGCCCTCGTTTATCGACCATAAACTCGTTTTATGTGAGACCCTACTGTACTGTATGCACTATAACCATATTTATATACTGTATGCACTATAACCATATTTATATACTGTATGCACTATAACCATATTTATATACTGTATGCACTATAACCATATTTATATACTGTATGCACTATAACCATATTTATATACTGTATGCACTATAACCATATTTATATACTGTATGCACTATAACCATATTTATATACTGTATGCACTATAACCATATTTATATACTGTATGCACTATAACCATATTTATATACTGTATGCACTATAACCATATTTAAGGTAAGTTTCTGATGCCTAAAGGGTATGTTTAATTGGGTTTTATGTATTTATATATGCAGTATAACCATATTTTACCTTGTACTTCTGCTCTGTATTGATGTCTACAACTCCAACTTCCTTATAGAACGAAACTCGCAAGTGGTCAATTAACCCTTTCTGTATAATATGTGCCATTCTTTTACCTTTATTCTGGCTACTGTTAGATGATTGTACTGAGTTAAGGGGGGATGGTTCACTTTTTGGGCGATTTTTGCATGTATTCATAATTTTTCTAGTTTCCTCCCTAGACCTCCATCAAATTTAAAAAAAAAAAAAAACATCCATTAGATCCCCTTTCTAGATTAATTTGTACATTTTTCGGTAGAATTTTTTCCCGGCCGAAGCAGGCACCGGCACTAGAACTAATAGAGTTTTCCCATGCTAGAATAAGAAGGGCTATAGAAAAAATGAACAGAAGTAAGTCACCGGGACCGGATGGGATACACCCATGAATCATAAAGGAAGGAGGGAGATGTTAGTAGAGCCATTGAAAATGTTATTTGAGGTATCGTTTAATACAGGACAAATCCCGATGGACTGGAGAGAGGTGAACATAACAGCTATATTTAAGAAGGGAAAGAGAAATGACCCAGGGAATTATAGACCAGTCAGTTTGACAAGTGTTGTGTGTAAACTAATGGAAACGGTAATTAGAGAAGGAATAATGGAGCATATGAAATCAAACCAACTTTTCAGTGGGAGACAGTTCGGATTCTTGCCGGGGAGGTCGACGGTACTACAGCTAATTAAGGTGGTAGATGATTGGATGCAAATTCTAGAAGATGGTGATGTAATAGACGTGGTATATTGCGATTTTATGAAGGCCTTTGATAAGGTCCCACATAAAAGGTTAATAGAGAAAGTTAGAAGCTATAATATAGGGGAGAAATGTGTGAAATGGATAGAAGCCTTCCTGAAAGATCGGAGACAGAGGGTACTGGTGAATGGAATAGGCTCGGGGTGGAGGGAAATTACAAGTGGGGTACCTCAGGGATCTGTGTTGGGACCACTGCTGTTCGTTATATTTATCAACGACTTACCTGAAGTTATAACTAATGGAAGTGAGGTATACCTGTATGTGGATGACACTAAGCTGTATAGAAGAGTGAGGAGTAAGGAAGATGTGGGTTTGCTTCAAGGAGATGTGGAGGGCATGAAGGGATGGTCTGAGCATTGGTTGTTGTTGTTGTTCCCCAAGCTGCCTGGCCGAACAGCCCCAAGGCCCCGAGCAAGGCAAAGGCCATAACTAAGCGCCCCCACGGAACCCTCCCTGCCGACCACAATAAAGCCTGGGTGACCGAAGCCACTCCATGGCGGGGAGCGGAGGCGGGTGCGGAAACGCCTGGTAAACCAAAGCCCCACCCAGGGCCCTGTGCCCCTCAGCAAATATGAAGAGAAAGTTGAGGGGTAAAGGAAAAATGTGACGCTTTGGCTTCCAATCTTATTAGATTGGGAGGTCAATCCACGGAAGAGACGCCGTCACTTGAGATCTAGAAAATATATAAGTAAAAGGAACAGTCAGAGTAAGCTATGGGTATGGCAGAGATCGCTCAGTTCTCACTCTGATAGACCAGCCCATCACCATGAGCATTGGTTAATGCCTTTTCATCCACAAAAATGCAAGTACATGCAGATTGGGACAAGCAAGATAGACAAGGTAGGATACAGTATGTATGAAGCGATGGAGGAAGTGAATGCAGAAAAGGATATACAGTAGGAGTAGTGATAGACAATAAGTTAAATTTCTCAGAACATTTAGCAGAAAAGATAAACAAAGCCAATAAAATTGTAGAGCTGATAAGGAGGACATTTGTGTCACTTGACGAAGAAATCTTTAGGAATCTATACAGCGCTGGTTAGGCCGCACCTGGAATATGCGAACCAGGTGTGGGCTCCATATATGGTAAAGGATATAGAAGCAGTGGAGTAAGTGCAGAGGAGAGCTAGCAAGCTGGTACCAACGTTGAAGAACGTGGGCTATGAGCAGAGGTTGAGGACACTGGGGCTTCCGACACTGGCATATAGGAGAAAGAGAGGGGATATGATAGAGACTTTTAAGATAGTGTCAGGAAAGTACGATGAGGATGTGTGTGAAGGTATCTTCTTGATGCGGGAGGGAACAAGAACGAGAGGACACTCTAAGAAAATTTACAAAGAAAGAAATAGGCTTGAGAAGGCAAAGAACTCATTTTGTGATAGAGTGGTAAATGAGTGGAACGCACTGCCCCAGTATGTAGTCGATTCCGAATCAATAAGGGAGTTTGAAAGTAATCTTGATAAAGCATGGGGAAGACAAGATTTGAAGTTTGATTATAAAACAAAAATACAGAATAGTAAATATGTTGCGTCTGCTACCGCCGCCGCCAACACTGTGAACGACCGCAGCAGTGCAAGTACTGGTACTGAGCTGGATACACAGGCATAGTTTGCCTTTTTCCTGAGGATCTACTGTAAGGAACTGTAAGAAGGCCGGTTCTTCCAACATTACAGGCTCACTATCGTTCGCCAGGGAAAAAAATCAACACCTAAATAGCACAAAAGGGCTAAATATTGACTACGAAATAGGGCAAAAGGTGTTATAACGGGCCAAATGTCTTAAAATCTCAAAACTAATGGGGCTAAACACGAGGGAGAAAGTTGTCCAGAAAACTGGCCCATCACCCCTTAAAAGAGGTAAGATAGGGTTGTCCCTTTCGGTATATGTGCCATTCTTTTACCTTTATTCTGGCTACTGTTAGATGAGTGTACTGAGTTTACAAAGGGTTTCCAGCAAATTAAAATGTAGAACTTGCAAACTAAACAAACCAAAATTGGGACAAGGACAATATAAAGTCAAATTAAATTATCAAAATCGCTATGTGGAAACAACATTTACTAAAATGAAAATTATTAAATAAAAGAACACAATCCACCACATAGGGTGTACATCATAACAAGCTTCAAACCATCTCACCTAACTGTAGTTGTGTACACCCTATGTGGTGGATTGTGTTCTTTTATTTCAAACTTTTATTTTATTAAGCGTTATTTCCACATAGCGATTTTGATTAGTTCTTTTGCATTTATCTTGTATCATCCCAGTTTTTTGTTTTTTTTTTGCAAGTTTTACATTATAATCTCTTTACTGCTCAATACATTCTGCTAATTGGGAGATACGGTTTCCCCCGGAGGTGGCGCTCAAGCTGGCTCCCTTGCTAGAGTCAGAAGTGGCTGGGGGAAGTTTAGAGAGCTGTTGCCACTCCTGACCATGAGAGGACTCCCACTTCACCATAGAGGGAAGGTGTATACCTACCTAAGGTCACCTGAGGTTGTGTTCGCCACTCTCCTAGCAGCACCGAGGAGCACGTCGCCCCTCGTGGGTTGTGTTTTGGTGCAGCAGACTTTTTGAAGAGACAGCACGCTCCCTTGCGAAGATGGGCTCGTCTGGCACTTTTTGCAGTTCGACATCGAGGGCTCTCTTGAAGTTGTCTAAAGAGACTTATCTTTAACCCTTGTCTAGCGGGGTGTTTTGGGCTCATTTGGGCATATTCAGGCCCTCCTGCATGATAAATCAAGCATCTGCATGAAACAAAAATTATTTAGCAAAAAAATAGGCACTAAAAGCTTCAAAATGAGACCAGAACGAGCTACGTAGCACTCGTGGTTCTCTTGCAGTGATGCCACGAACATGGGAGTTTAGCATATATCGGTATATTTTTCCCAGCTATGCTCACAACTGGCTACACTGCCGGCCTCTCGAGAACACAGGGAACATGAGTTAATGGGCGGCGGTAAGCCCTGGGAGTCGGCTGTCTGGCCCGCTGTGCTCCCGGCCATTTGCACTCGATTTTAACCCTTTAAAAGCCTTAACCCTTAAAGAGCGGCGCGCAACATAAGTCGAGTTAAAGAAACTGGCAAAAAACGGGTGAAAAATGGGTGAAAATCGAGTGAAAATGGGTGGAACAGTAATGAACCATACGTCCGACATCTGTGGCCTCCCGGCCCACACTAACTCCAGTTCCCCCACCGCACGGGAGGATGACAGTGTGACCAATAGTTCGCTAAAAGTGAACAATGTAGCAAAATCCGCTAAACTTCCATCTTTGAGGTAACACTGTCAGTGCTCCACGAGTGCTACGTAGCTGTATGTGGTGTCATTGTGTAGCGATTTCCGCCTAGTTTTCGGCACAATACAGTTCCTTTCATGCTAATGGTTGATATAGCAGTCAGAATGGCCTGAAAAGGCCCAAAACGGCCACAGACCCCCGCTAGACAAGGGTTAATAATGCTCCTAACTTGCTGCAAACTGGTGCACGACTTAAGTCGAGCGCCGCCAATAAGGGGTTAAGCATAAGTTGGATTCCCATATGGGTGATATGGGCTGGGTGTGAATGGGATCTGCTTCATGTGGGCCGCATGGCCATATGCAGTTTCCCGCGATCTTATGACCTTATGTTATGTAATTGGGGTTGGGTGTGACAGGGATCTGCCTTGTGTGGGCCGATTGGCTTTTTGCAGACTCCCATTTTCTTATGTTCTTATGTTCATGTCTCTTACTCGCCGTGGGAGTTTGTTGAAGAGACGTGGGCCTCTGTGTGATAACCAGCCCTCTCACAGAGAGCCCATAGCACCCCTGTTATTCATCCGGGGGATATTGCATTCCCAACCTCTCCTATCACTGAATTTCATGACTATCGGAGTATGTAGGTTTGGTACTAAACCCTCTGCGATTTTCCACGTGTATATTATTAGGTAACGTTCTCTTATACGTTCCAGCGAGTACTGTTTCAGTGCTCTTAAACGATCCCAATAGTGTAGCTGTTTTACCGAACTTATATGCGAAGTGAAATTTCTTTGTACACTCTCAAGTCATTTATTTCACATGCTTTGTATGAGGATGTTAATACGCTACAGTGTTCAAGCCGCGGTAGAACTAGAGATTTGAAGAGCATTATCATAGGTAATTCACCGCGTGTTTTAAATGTACGCAGAATCCAACCCGTTAAACGTTTCGCAGCCGCAACTTTGACCTGGTTATGTTCTTTGACACCCATATTTTCAGACATTAACAACCCAAGGTCTTTCACACTGTCTTTCCGTTCTATTATGTGGTTAGATTCTGTTAGGTAGTTTGTGTTCTCTTTAACGACATTATTATCTCCGTACCTTATTAACCCCTCAGACCCGGTAGGGCTCTGAGGCACCCATAACAAACGCCGCCCGCGGAACCCGGTAGGGCTCTGAGGCTCCGGCAGCTTGAAAGCCTGTAAGCTTTGTTTTGAAAGCCGTCCGTCCGACACATGTAAACAACAGCCGGTTGGACCGACGCCGCACATCTCCGACCACAAGAAGGAGAGGCGTCGCTTGTTCTTGTGTGGCTGTGTGTGTTATTGTTTAGTATTGAAAAGTGGCTGATATCGCCACAAAGTTCTCTCCACGGAAATCGTCATCACAACTGAACCAGTTAACTTAGAGAGCTCTACTCAACGCCATTCTACAGGTACGAAACACATCTACGCTTGGAGATGCGCGGGAATGCGGAAGTAGTCAAAATAACAAAGATACGGTAGCCTAGGCATAGACGTTTTTCGGCCAAAACCCCCTGGGTTTCGGGGAATATTTATTTAATGCGTAGCCGGTCCTGGAGGGTTAATTGGAATTTTTCTTCATTGAATTGCATGTTGTTTTCTCTGGTCCACTGGAACACTACATTTATGTCTTCCTGAAACTGGCCCGTGTCCTCTTGTGTGTTTACTATCTTGCTTAGTTTTGTGTCGTCCGCAAAAGACGACACTGTACTGTGTCTTGTGTTGGTATCTATGTCGCAGATTAGAATGAGGAACAGAAGGGGCGCTAGCACTGTTCCTTGGGGCACTGAGCTTTTGACATCCGAAGGCTCAGATGTGACTTGGTTTACTGCTACTGATTGTTTTCGGTTTACGAGGAAATTGTATATCCACCGTCCGATTTTCCCCGTTATACCTTTTGCTTTTAGCTTGTGGGCTAAATGGTCACATTTATCAAATGCCTTAGCAAAATCGGTGTAGATGACATCAACGTTTTTCTTTTCTTCTAGCGCTTTAAGAATTTTGTCATGTTCCAAAAGTTGTGAGAAACATGATCTTCCCGCTCTGAACCCATGTTGACCGGTGTTGTGTAGTTCATTTGCCTCCATGAATGCTGAGATTTTGCTTCGCAGGACTCGCTCGAAAACTTTAATGATGTGGGAGGTTAGAGCTACCGGGTGGTAGTTTTTTTGGTAGTGCTTTACTCCCTCCTTTATGCAGTGGGGCAATTATTGCATTTTTTAAGCTATCTGGTATTTCACCAGTGTCTAGACTCCTCCACATTATAGCCAGGGGTTTTGAGAGGTTTTCCTTACATTTCTTCATTAGGATCGAATTCCATGAGTCCGGGCCTGGTGCCGAGTGGGATGGCATGTTGGAAATGACCTCTTCTATGTCTTTTGGACCGAAATCAATATCCAGCATCTTGGGGGTTTCCGTGAGGGAGGTTTCCATGAAAAATATATTTTGGTCTCTGATGGCTTTTGTTTCATCAGGTTCACTGAAGGCCATTTCATACTGCCGGCGTAAGAGTTCGCTCATTTCCTTTTTGTCCCCTGTGAATGAACCATCCCCTTTGCTTAGTGGGCCGATGTTTTTTTATGCTGATTTAGCCTTTTGTTTGGCATATGAAAAGAAGTACTTGGAATTTTCCTTTATACCTGCAATAGCTTTCCTCTCTTCTTCTATATGTTGTAGTTCATATGATATTCTTAGTCTTTGTTCAATTTCCACAATTTCTCTATATCTATTTTGGTCTTTTGTCTATCCTGTAGATTTTGATGTGTGCACCTTTGTGTGAGTAATTTTCTTCTTCTGTACAGCTTCCTTCTTTCCCGATCCTTTTTGCTTTTTCGTCTTGTTTGTCTTGCAGGTAACAAATGGTGGTTACAAATTTGGGTCATGGTTTCTGTTATTAGGACTAGACATTCTGCTGGTGTCAGGTTATCCATTAAATCTTCCCAGTCTATTTCCTCCATTTATTGATTTACCTCTTCCCACCTAATATTTTTGTTATTGAAGTTAAATTTACTGAAAGGGACGGTTTTTGGGCTCGATTCTGAGGTTGTCTGTACACTTGCTAAGGTTGTTTTGATCTCAATTAGTTTATGATCTGAGTATGTTGTGTCCGATATGTTAATGCTGTGTACTAGAGAGTCGTTGTTAGTGAAGACCAAGTCTAAGATATTGTTTTCCCGCGTGAGTTCACCAATATGCTGGGTAAGACTAAAAAAAGTTGCAAAGTTTAAAAAAAAAGTTGCAAAGTTTAAAAAGCTCTCTCGTATTTGTATTTGCTTCTCCTGTGTTATTTGCCACTACCTGGTTTTCTAGATGTCTCCATTTAATGTTTGGTAGGTTAAAGTCTCCTAGCCACATAATATTTGGTGTTGGGTTCCCCAGGGTTTCCACTTCTGATTTTATTTTGTTGAGCTGGGTTTTTAATTCTTCTAGGGATGAGTCCGGAGGCCTGTATGTTACTATAACTGCTAAATTTATGGATTCTATTTTAACTCCCAGTATTTCCACCACTTCATTACTGTTATTTAGGAATTCAGTACATATCAGTGAGTCATGTATATACAAGGCTACACCTCCACGTGTTCTATGCGTTCTGTCCGCCCTGTGTAGGTTATAACCAGGAATCCATACTTCACTATCCTCTTGATCTTTAATGTGAGTTTCTGTGAGAGCCGCAAATATAGCGTTACCTTGTGTGTTATGAGTGCGATGACCTATGCCTCGGAGACGTAGCCGGTTAAAGTAGAGGATATCAATAGAATGGAAAGGAATGAGAAGAGAATGGTGAGATGGATATGTGGGGTTAACCTCAGGGACGGGGTATCGAGTGAGGAATTATGAAGGCGCCTCGGCATTAAGAGTGTCAGTGATTTGATGTGCACTAGCCAACTTGGTTTATTTGGACACCTGGAGAGAATGGATGATCAGTGCTGGGTGAAGAAATACCGGACTGTGAACTTAGGGGGAGCTGCGTGTTGACCTAGAATGACGTGGGATCAGGTACCGGTACTCCAGTCCGATCTCAAAATAAAGAAGTTGGCAGCAGAGGCAGCCCTTGACAGGGCCGCTTGGAAAGTCGCCATTCAGGACGTTGGACTGTAACCACATTCTCTGGACAAAACGGTCTTTAACCCTTCCTACCCGGGCTGCATTAGGTAAGGACAGCGCGGCTGAAGGGCCGCTACCCGGTATGCCTTACCTAAGGCATTTGCTTGAAAGCGTGCTTTAAATTTCGCGCGGGCAAATTTTACTTTGCGGGGGCGACCGCAGCGCCACCAAGCCTCAACTACCACGCTTATCAGTTCCTACGTTGCCGCCATTGCGAGCTACAGCAAAAAAAATGAATTCCGACGCGTCCGATACTGTGCAATCTCCCGCGCGTCCCAGTGCTACCCCGCTTGCAACATCTACGCCTCTGCCAACCGAGAAGAAAAAGAAACTAGGGAAAGTGAAACGTTTGCTAAGTGATAGTGCAATACAACGTGAACTTTTCAACCAGGATTTGAGCAGTGGTGAAAGCTCTGTGGACAAAAACCTCTATACTCAGAGTAGAAGTGGGAGCGAAATTGACGATTTTGTGGGATTTGGTGCTGATGACAATGTTGATTTATTTGAGGGGGGTGATAGTAGTGATGATCCTGATGTGGAAGTGGTGGAGGAAGGTGCTATTGAAGTACCAAGTGTGCTAGAGCCAACCCCTTCGCCTAGTTTCGTAGGTCAGGGTAGGCCTAGGCCTAGCCCTACCTTTACCTTACCTTTTGATGTGTTCGCCGCTCTTCTAGCGGCACCAAGGAGCGCGACGCCCCTCGCCAGGACCTTCCCCTTTGCCTGCCCGTACGCCCTTGAAAGTGGGTAAATACTTCTATAAACAGTCTTTAGTGAAAAGTGCAGCCAAGAAAGCACGCAGGGAGGCAGAAAAAGTGAGGGAAGGCGTAGATAGTGAGAGTGACGACGACCCAGGCCTAGCAACCACCCGCATTCCTTTGTCCCGACGCCTTGACCCGGGATGCCGGGAGGGCCACCCACAGCCCTCGGCTTCATCTGTCCCTCAGGATGACCAAAGGGCCTCTACAAGTGCGCCATTGGCCTCCCACAGTGTGTCACCACAGGCCACGCATCGTAGGTCCTTATTTCCTGCGGAAAAGTCCACGGCTAGCCGCAAAAGGAGCCCAACTCCCGAGGCCGAGGCTCCCATTGCTCAACCTCCCGCAGCCCCACTCCGCCGACGCCCGGTCTATTCTTCACCAGAGTTGTCTCCTGAAGAGGATGCTGATGACCCCAACATTGCCCCAGATGACCTGACGTCGCCTGAGGAAGAGGGAGTCCCGACAAGAAGAGTCAAAGGACCTCGAGGTCGTGGACGTGGTCAGCCTGCCAACGCCGCTGCCCCTGGGCCTGGGCCTGGGCATAGGCGTGCAGGGCGTCCGCCTGGGCATCCGCGTGGCCAAGGGCGTGTGCCAGGGCGTCCAGGGCGTGTGCCTGCTGCAGCTCCACGTCCTCGTCCTCGAGCTGCTGAAATGTTTGTGTGGTCAGATGGGGCGGATTTTGTGCCAGATTTTCCTGCCTTTGACGAGGTACAACAGGGTTCTGGGGTGTCACCAGCATATCCCTGTGGCCCAAATGCCACCCCCAGTGAACTTTTCTGTGGCTTCTACGACAATGAAGTCATGGAATACCTTGTCAAAGAGACAAATAACCACCAGGCTATCTGTTCAAACTTTCTTGGCAGGAAGACCAGTGCCAAGATGGTGGCATGGAGAGCTCTCACTGTGGCAGAATTATATGTGTTCTTGGCACTCACAATGCTGATGACACACATAAAGAAGCACGTTCTGGCAGACTACTGGATAACTGGCGACCTCACAACGACTCCAGCATTTGGCAAATTCATGTCAAGGGATAGGTACTTCGACATCCTCTCATATTTCCACCTGACAAATAACATGCATGTCCACGAGCCCGACACACTCTGGAAGATCAGGCAACTGTATGACATGATACGTCATCGGTTTTCCACCTACCTGATTCCATTTCAGAAGCTGTGCATCGACGAGTCTCTGGTCCTGTTCCGTGGTAGGCTGCACTTCCGACAGTATATCCCGTCAAAGAGACACCGCTTCGGCATCAAGCTCTTCGTCCTCTGCGACTGCAAGACGGGATATGTGCTCGACTTTATAGTCTACAGCGGCAAGGGTGGTGAGGTGGAGATTGACCCCCTCATTGGTTTTGGCGGTGCTGTGGTAAAGAGGATGATGGAGAGGTACTTCCATGACAAGCACGTCCTCTATACCGACAATTATTACACGTCGCCTATCCTTGCCAAGTACCTCCATGACCGCAAGACCGGAACTGTCGGCACAGTGAAGGGGAAGAGGAAGGGCATGCCAGCCTACCCAACCAAGACTAAGAAGACGGTCATCTTCCATAAGAAGAGTGGCCCCATCCTCTCCATCCACTGGCATGACCAGCGTAAGGTCAACCTCCTCACCACATGCCACAAAGCAAAGATGGTCCCCACAGGGAAGGTGGACCGAAAAACGAAGAACCCTATCACAAAACCAGCTGCTGTTCTGGACTATAACCTGAACATGCGCCTTGTCGACAAGTCCGACATGCAGATGGGCTTCATAGACTGCCTGCGAACATCTTGCAGGTGGTACAAGAAGTTTGTCCTGCATACAGTAGATATGTCTGTCCTCAACGCGTACAACAGCTACCGTTTGAGGAGTCCAGTCATCAAGTACAAGAGCCTGCGGACCTTCCAAAAGCAGCTGATACATGAGCTCCTGGTAAAATATGCGGGTACACCAGGGAGGCCACTACAAGGACCAGGCATGATGGACAGAATAGGGTGTGCCGAGTTCTTGAGAAAGCACCAGCTCGTCGCCCTTCCTTTCCAGGGTCCTAACAGCCGAATAAGGATGCAGAAGAGGTGCTATGTGTGCACCCGCACAACTCGACGACCAAGCAAACCCACAAAAACCACTTGGCAATGCCTCGAGTGTCAGGTGGGACTGTGTGCTGGCACCTGCTTCAATGATTTCCACACTCTGGCAAACTATTGAAGTGTAAGTGACAGTGATAAGTGACACTCAATAATAATAATAATAATATAACTAAGTTTTTTTTTTTGTATAAGTGAAAGAGTCACATAAGTAATAATAAGTGCCTTCAGAACAATATGAACAAGTGAAAGTGACACTAAAATATATATTCCTAACAATAAAGAAGTGAAAATTACACTATCAATTACCATAGTCCAGTATAAATAATCATAACTACTATAATAATAACAATAAAACTAAGTATAAGTGACAGAGACACAAATTACTTCAGAAAAATATATTTATTGAGTGAAAATATCATAATAACAATAATATATGGCATAATAAACAATAAAACACTAAAAAATCGCTTCCCGCCATAATTCAAGGTAGAGCGACGGGTCAAAACGTTCGTCGTAGCCTGGGCCGCGGTTGAGCGTTTGGACGCGGCGAGGTAAATACGCGGCAAAAGTTACCTCCACTTCCATCATCATAACTCCGTAACTACTTGAGCTAGAAAGCTCTACTCAACGCCATTCTACGCGGCAAGGTAAGGCGCCCATTTTGACATATGTTTGATTAATGTAGGTAGTATATTAAGCGAGATCAGCCTTAGTTTACTTTTGTTGTGTTTTTAGCCAGATCGCCCGGATACAGCCTCCGTCCTTAAGAAAGGCAGCCCGGGGAGGAAGGGTTAAACTTGTACAGTATGTAGACTTGTATGTATGTACCGGTATATAGGCCTATGTACAGTCGACCTAATAAGTGATGTCTCGGCACCAATTACTGTATGTTTTAATCAATAATTGGTTCATCAATATTTACACACGAGATCTTCATTTTTGAGTGAGATATACCAATATGTTCCTACACTTACTCACCCTATTCAACATCTGACAGACATTAATGCAGCACAGAGCGAGTCGAACGTAATGACAGCCGAGACATGACTTATTAGCGCCACTGTATGTATTATCATTATCATCTTAAGTATCTGGGCTATAATAAAGTATTGTATTGTCACATTTGTGTTTGATACAGATGCAAATGAGTGGCTCGCTAACTTGCTCATGTAGTAATGTACACCCTATGTGGTGGATTGTGTTCTTTTATTTATAAATTATTATTTTGCTTAAGCGTTGTTTCCACATAGCGATTTTGATTAGTTATTTTGTCTTTTTACTGTGTTCGTATACGTTTTGGTTTGTTTATTTTGCAAGTTTTACATTATAATATAAATTCATGCTCTTGTTTGTTCCTTCCAGGCCAACAGTAAGGTGCAAGACATGGGTGGGTTACTGAGCTCCTATATGGACAGTCACTCCCTGAGAACCAAAGACACCACCACCACTACCACACCATCAGACCCTACCTGGACCAAAACCAAAACCAAAACCAAAACCAACGGTGCTACTCCAGAACCTCCAGGTATTAGTTTTTGGGATGGATGTAGAGTTCGGGCGTACGGTCGTCGTGTTTACATAGGGCGATCACCGCGGTTAACTTCACGTCTATTTTGACAGCGATTTATTCGGTTATTTGCCCTCTGCTGGCAATATATATGATGATGACAATATGTCATGGGGGGGGGGGGGTGAGTGGGGGCAAAGCCCCCCCTCAACATATTATTGTATCCAATGGTATTCAAAATAGACGGGAACATGATTGCAAAGGTCCTACGCCTCCCCTGCCGCTGCCACCGTCATGTTTACATTTGTCGATCGCCGTGGTTAAGTTCGCGTCTATTTTGACAGCGATTTTTTCGGTAATTTGTCCCCTGCTGGCAATATATATGATGATGACAATATGTCATGGGGGGGTGAGGGCCCTCAACATATTATTGTATCCAAAGGCAGTCAAAATAGACGGGAACATGATGGCAAAGGTCCGACGCCACTACGCGTAGTGTAAACAAGGATGGCGGTACGCCCGCACTTAACATTCTTGCCTATTTTTTTTCCACATAGTGATTTTGATTAGTTGTTTTGTCTTTTTACTGTGTTCGTATAAGTTTTGGTTTATTTATTTTGCAAGTTTTACATTATAATTTGTATTATATCTAACATCATTGTTTTCTGTTATGTTGTGTTGTCCCTATTCGGGCTCTGTCTCGAGTCGGCCACCCCCAGAAAAAAAAAAAAAAAGGAAAATGGGAAATAGGCCTGAGTACATACATACATACATATTTAACATCATTCTCAACACCAATAACCGCTCAAATGAAATATAATGAAAGCATGTATTTGAAAGAAGGAAGTATGATATGCTTGCGCTGAATGAAACAAAGATGAAAGGAGAGGGAGAAGTAGATTTTTTAACTGTCTTGATAGCGTAATGCATAAGTGCGCTGAATTTCGATATGAGTATCCTAGGTTCGAGTCCTTGGAGTGCCACATGTATTTGTTGATTTCATTAATTGAGTTTAGAGGTGAAGTTGGTTGGTGGAAAAAACAAAATACTTTACAGTGGTGCTCTCATTAACGCGGCGTTGAGTAACGCGCTTTCAATCATACACGGTCACCTCAAATGCGGAAGCTCTGGTCATACACGGACATGCTCCAATCTACCGCGGAATCTACTTGGCCCCGTGACGTCACTCTCGGGTCCGATCGCCCTCCCTCTCGGTTTGTTTACATCTGTCAGTCGGCGTATGCCTCAATATTCTCAGTGATTATAAGGATCTCTCCTACTGGTACGTAACAGTTATGCATCCCCCCGTTACCTTATTGTATTTCTATGATGTGTGAAGTGTACTTGGCATTGAAGTCACCACCCAGGATGATATGTGGGGTGTTCGTGATTTGTTGTTGTTGTTATTGTTGTTGTTGTTGTTGTTGTTGTTGTTGTTGTTGTTGTTGTTCCTCCCCAGGCTGCCTGGCCGAACAGCCCCAAGGTCCCGAGCAAGGCCAAGGCCATAGAGCGCCCCCACAAAACCCTCCCTGCTTACCACTAACAAAGCCCGGGTGACCAAAGCCACTCTAAGGCAGGGAGCTGAGGAGGGCGCGGAAATGCCCGGGAAACCAAAGCCCCACCCAAGGCCCTGTGCCCCTCAGCAATTATGAAGGGAAAGTTGAGGGGCAAGGGAAAAATGTGACGCTTTGGCTCCCAATCTGCCAACTTTTAGGTTGGCAGTAGGGAGGTCGATCCACGGAAAAGACGCCGTCACTTGAGATCTAGAAGATATATAAGTAAGAGGAACAGTCAGAGTAAGCTATGGGTATGGCAGAGATCGCTCAGCTCTCACTCTGATAGACCAGCCCATCACTACATGACTAGAACCCAATCCTCTCGGCATCAGCTGTTGTAGTTGTGGTCTGTATTCATAAGGTACTGTAGGGGATGTTGCGTGTAGGGGTAGACCTAGAATGACGTAGGATCAGGTACTCCTGTCCGATCTCAAAATAAAGAACTTGACAACAGAGGCAGCCCTTAACAGTGCCGCCTGGAAATCCGCCATTTAGGATGTAAGACTGTAATCACATTCCCTGTGGACAAAACGGCCTTTAAACTTGTATGTATGTATGTAATCTGTCTCTGTACTCCTCTTTTTTTCCAACAACCATACTTTCCTTTTTGGCAAATGTTCTTTCTAACAGGATCTCTGCTTAGGCACATATCACACACTAGGAGCTTGTATTGGGGGATGCATTCTTCACCTGGTATGATTTTTAGTGTCTCTAACCCATTTCCTGTCAGATTTGCTGATCAGGGAGTAGTCTATCTGGCTACAGGTTTAGTTTTTAGTATCACAGTGCAAGTGGGGTGCTGATAAGCCATCGTCACTACTAGAGCGGACAGGCTATGCCTATACAGATAAAAGCATTACGTTAGATACATAATGGCTACTACAAAATTAAACTTTTGTTTTTTAGTTTGACCCCCTTGGATGGTGCAGATACCTTCCTGTGACTTCCCAAACTTAACTACTTCCTTTAACGTGACGATAGTGCGTTGTTATATGTGCGATTAGTTTGCTTGGGAAACAGATTAACTTGCTCATGTAGTAATGTACACCCTATGTGGTGGATTGTGTTCTTTTATTTAATAATTTTCATTTTAGTAAACGTTGTTTCCACATAGCGATTTTGATAATTTAATTTGACTTTATATTGTCCTTGTCCCAATTTTGGTTTGTTTAGTTTGCAAGTTTTACATTTTAATTTATATAGGTTCAGGGACAGTATAGATGTGAGGACGGTCTGTACTAGTGGCAACATTAGTGTACGACGTGTTCCCCATGTACTGTCCCTTCCTTTACTTGTACTCGTTGACGAACCAGGACCGGCCACGGACTATGTGTCAGATTATTCTTTGTACCCTCGCACCCGGCAAAATTATAAAAACTTAAAAATGAAAAATAATAATGAAAATAACCGGCGTCTTTTCGATGATAACTGTAAATGTAAACTCTGTGTGAATGAATTTGATTTTGAACATCAAACATTTTTTAAAAGTTACATTACCAATACAAAATTTTTGTTTCTAAATTCTTCTGTTAATGTAACATCTCCATGTAAAGTAAAGAATGTTATCTATTTAATAACCTGTGAGAAATGTGGTATACAATATGTTGGAAAGACGGAGCAATGTGTAAGAGAAAGAGCCTACGGGCATAGATCAGGAATTAAGAACGGCATCGACTCCAAGATTCTTCTATATAAGCATTTTAACACAGATTGTACTAAATTTGATTGTAAATACAAAATTATAGAAATTGTTCAAAGTAATCAAAATGTTTTAGATAGAGAAAATTATTGGATTGGAAAATTAATGACCATCTATCCATTTGGACTTAACAATCAAATAAAAAATGTAGGCAACATTTTGTATAAAGATTTATTAAAAAACGATTTTAATAACCCATATTTTAACTTCCCTGTTTTAAACAGAAGACCTGGTAGACACGGTAAAAGAAGACTAAATACATTTAATAAAAAGAAAAACAGGTCTGATATTAAAATTATTGTTAATAATTTATATTCATTATATCGAAATTTCGGAATTAAAAAATTAAAAGACTCATTGAAAGGCCTACAAAAGAAAAGTTTTGCTCCTTTATAGAAAATATTCTAAATAATAAACATAATTTCACAAATAAATTTAAGAATATAGTCATTGCTTTTATGGGATATATTAGAGCTAATTCTAAGAAATCCAAAGATAACCGTATTAAAGATAAAGTCATGTCCACTTTAAATTATTCCTCTAAAATTTTAGACAAAATTAATGTTAACAGTCTTATTAATTCAAAGAAAGTTAAGTCCATGTTACCAGATGGTTGTAAAGATTTCAAACCATTAATAGTGTATTCATATGAACGACCTGTTGGGTCTATTATTTGTAATTATAATAAAGTTTTAGGAAATCTTTCAGATAATGATATTTTCAATAATAATAAATGCGTGTGTGAAAGAGTCATGGATATGCCAGCTAGCAGACGTGATGCACTAGCAAAGTTCATTTATAGTCCGATATGTCACATATTAACAGGTGATCTAGAACTAGTTAAACATTTTGCAAACGACAAATTAGCGGAGCTATGTCGTAAAGGGTTTAAATTTAGAATAGGGAGTAATAAAGTAACATGGGACATAATTTTAAAAGATATTGTTTTTTCAGTCAATAAATTAAAAGATAAATTGTTAAAAATTGCGTGCTGCAATGCAAGAGAACTAGAAGCATGGTCTAAATTATTAATTAAGTTAATTAGAAATAAAATTTTCTCGCTTAAAAATGAATTTAATCTTTCAGATTTTATAGACTATAATTATAATAAGCTTAACCCTTTATTAGCGGCTCACCACTTAAGTCGTATTTAATAAAGCTGGACTATGTGGCGGCGCTCGACATAACTCGAGTGGCAATTTCAGCACGTAATGTGGCTGAGAGAGAGAGACAAGTGGTGGCAGGAGACTAGCGAGCGTATGACTGCTCCAGACCACCGCGGCGAACCTACTGACACAAATCTCAGCTCCCTCCTCCCTCTCTCACTCGCTACATACTCAATTATGTACCGAAAGTACCGAATTACCTGCTTTTTGCACTCGCGTTGCACGGTTATTGCAAGAAAACTATCCATCATACAAGGATCGTTATGGTGTCATTCGAAAGCTCTGTTTATGCCCTTTCAGGGATAGATACTTGTTTTACGTTCTGGGTCTTATTTAGGCATGAAAATGATCACGTAAACAGCCCTATTTTGGCTAAAAACACCCCGCTGGGCGGTACACATAAATAAACCGCATAGGCCGCTCGTAAGGTGTTAAAGCTGATTTAATAAATTTACATAAACATTTTGTAATCACTACAGTAGATAAAGCCAGCAATAATTATAGCTTCACATGTAAGAAATTTTATCTTGAAAAAAGAATTAGGTATTAAGGGTAACATATTACGTAAAAATATTTGCGGTAATTCTGTTTATGAAATTCAAAATAATCTGAATATTGATAACTTAATCGATGAACATACCAAGAAAAATATAATATTTGATATTAAACTTTCTGATAAGAACAAGTGCATTGCAAAATTATACATGTTACCTAAATTTCATAAAAGACCTTATAAATATCGCTTTATTGCCGGAGCAAAATTTGCTACCACTAAAACTCTATCAGAACAAGTCGTAAATTGCTTAAAATACATTAAAAGTACTCATAAAAGATATTGTAATACCATCATGAAAAGAACTGGCATTAACTATTATTGGAGTGTTGACAATTCGTTAGAAGTTATTGATAAAATAAATACCATGCCGAAAGTTACCTCGGTACATAGCTTCGACTTTTCAACTTTGTATACCAATTTGCATTTAGATTTAGTATATTCAGAGCTTTGCTTTATTATAGATTTGCACTTTGACAGGTTCGTTAGGAATGGTAATTATTTCATAAATGTTTATACATATTTTAATAATGCATCACTTAGCTCTACTCCCACTAGTTCTGTATATTTTGATAGAACTAAACTTAAAGATGCCCTTAAATTCCTCCTTTTCAATACTTATGTTAGATTCGGGCCGTACATTTTCAAACAAATATTAGGAATTCCTATGGGTGGAAATGCTAGCCCTTTAACCCTCTCCGACATATGACGCAATTTTGAGCCTATTAGGGATACTTTAAAGCCTTTATTACCATCAGGGTTTTTTACAAACCTTTATTTTAGTTACTTCAACCTCTGCAGTTGTCTTTGAGTTAGATGTGGGCAGAAAACTAATTTTGGAGAGGTAATTATAAGAGTGAGAGAACTCTATTTCTTATTGCTAATCTGGCAACCTCTGCGTCATATATGTCTGAAGGGGTTAATTGCAGACTTATTCTTGCTTGCTTTAGAATTTAAATATA
This sequence comes from Paralithodes platypus, assembly GCA_032716605.1. Classification (NCBI taxonomy): domain Eukaryota; kingdom Metazoa; phylum Arthropoda; class Malacostraca; order Decapoda; family Lithodidae; genus Paralithodes; species Paralithodes platypus. Next base: position 69,520,244 of record CM064486.1, read on the forward strand.
TAAAAGACTTAGTTGACAGTAGCAAGAAAAATCAAATTCCAGAAAAATTAGCACTTGCTAAACTGTTAAGTAATAATAGTAGATATATTGATGATATTCTTGTTTGCAATTTGTTAAATTTTAATCAAGTTGCTAAACTTATTTACCCTAATTCTATTCCCCTCACACAATGTAACGTAAATTATAAAGTTGAAAATTTTCTTGATATAAATATAGAGATTGTTAATGAACAGTGCATACTTAAAGTATATCACAAAGTTGATGATTTTAATTTTAACGTAATAAACTTTCCTTTCCCTAGTAGTAATATCGATAGTAAAATAACTTATAATTGTTTTTATTCCCAATTAATAAGATTTTGTAAAATCTGCACTAAAGTAGATGACTTTTGGGCTAGAGCTAGGTTACTATACAGACTCTTAGTGGACAGAGGTTTTGAGGCAAGTAAATTGTTCCATAAATTTAATCTTTTTAGGGTCAATTATTGTGACTGTATTCTAAAATTTGACATAAATAATTTTAATCAAGCATTTTTAACTTGAAGTTTCTTGTATAACCTCTGCTTACTTTTTGTCTGTATTTATTGTTTATCTTTTTCTTTTTCTATTATTATTATTAATATTAATATTGATGATTTTTTAAATTTATTGTTCTTGTTAAAAGAGTACTCTTTGTTTAACCCTTATTTAGCGGCGAGCAACATAAGTCGAGTTAAATAAAGCTGGACTATGTGGCGGCGCTCGACATAACTCGAGTGGCAATTTCAGCACGTAATGTGGCTGAGAGAGAGAGACAAGTGGTGGCAGGAGACTAGCGAGCGTATGACTGCTCCAGACCACCGCGGCGAACCTACTGACTCCCTCCTCCCTCTCTCACTCGCTACATACTCAATTATGTACTGAAAGTACCGAATTACCTGCTTTTTGCACTCGCGTTGCACGGTTATTGCAAGAAAACTATCCATCATACAAGGATCGTTATGGTGTCATTCGAAAGCTCTGTTTATGCCCTTTCAGGGATAGGTACTTGTTTTACGTTCTGGGTCTTATTTAGGCATGAAAATGATCACGTAAACAGCCCTATTTTGGCTAAAAACACCCCGCTGTGCGGTACACATAAATAAACCGCATAGGCCGCTCGTAAGGTGTTAAATCTGTTGTTACTTCATATTTTGTAATTATTTGTCTTTATATTATATGTATTCATTGTCGATAGTATCAATTGCTTACTTTTGCGATTTCCTTAGTTTATTTGTGCTATAAATGTAGGTTATTTGTAGGGTAGTTATTGATAGGGGTCACTTGAGGCATGCTATGCTTACAGGTACCTACCCGATAGCACTATCGTTAGTGAGTGCTGTACTGTATTTTATATATTATTTTGTAATAGTATAGATATCTTATCAATATTTGTATTTTGTACTATTTTAATGTCTTGTCATGTTGCAAATTTGATTTTAAATAATATTTTGACATTTAACATATAGTTTCTTTATTCATGCAGAGTTTAGTAAAATTTGCCAGAACGTCCCGGACTTCCCAAACTTGACTACTTCCTTTAACGTGACGATAGTGCGTTGTTATATGTGCGATTAGTTTGCTTGGGAAACAGATTAACTTGCTCATGTAGTAATGTACACCCTATGTGGTGGATTGTGTTCTTTTATTTAATAATTTTCATTTTAGTAAACGTTGTTTCCACATAGCGATTTTGATAATTTAATTTGACTTTATATTGTCCTTGTCCCAATTTTGGTTTGTTTAGTTTGCAAGTTTTACATTTTAATTAGGATCTGACCTGTGTATTATACTGACGGTTGTACTTCCCTCCGCTTCCATACCTCTTAGTGTACATAGTCATCCTTTTCTATTATTTTCACAGTTTCTCTTAATACTTGTGTTCCTAATTTTACTAACCAAATATTTGTTCCTTCAGCACTGAAGACTTCAAATGGTACCGTGAGCAGTATTACTCCGCCGGCCTCAGAAGTTGGGAACGAGGAAGAGTTTAGCCTGGACAACAGCTGGTTGGCTGGCAGAGGAAGAAACAGCCGAGGGAAAAATAGCACTGACAGATTAAGCGGTATCAGCAGCACCGATGGACTAAGTGGGAGAAACAGCACCGACAGATTAAGCGGTGTCAGCAGCATCGATGGACTACTAAGTGGTAGAAATAGCACCGACAGACTAAGCGGTGGAAGCAGCACCGACGGCTGCAGAAACTCCTCCCTGAGCTCCAAGAAGCGTGCCAGCCTGCCCGATGCCTGCTCTGCCCAGCCCACCTCCAAGAAGCCCAAACGAAACCTAATCGATGACTATCTCACTAAAGACCGTAACCAGAGTATTAAAACACCGCCAGTGAAGGAAGAAGAAGAAGAAGAAGATGATGAAGAAGATGAGAAGGAGGGGACGACACAGAAGAAGGAAGCGGAAGAAGAGTTTGAAGTGGAATCCATCGTGGATATTATGAAATCTCATGTAAGATTTAGTTATTGTTGTTGTCGTTCCCTAAGCTGCCTGGCCGAACAGCCCGAGTCCTTAAGGAAGTAAAATTGTAAAACTTGCAAAATAAACAAACCAAAACTTGGACAAAGACAATATAAAGGCAAAAGAACTAATCAAAATCGCTATGTGGAAACAACGCTTTAGCAAAATAAAATTATGAAAAAAAAAACCACAATCCACCACATAGGGTGTACTACACTACTACATGAGCAAGTTAATCTGTTTCCCAAGCAAACTAATCACACATAACAATGCACTATCATCACGTTCAAGGAATTAGTCAATTTGGGAAGTCCAGGACGTTCTGGTAAATTTTTACTAAATTCTGTATGAATAAAGAAACTACTATTTATATCAAAATGTTATATTAAAATCAAATTTGCTGCTCCCCCCATGTTCACAGTCCAGCATTTCTTCACCCAGTTCTGACCATCCATTCTCTCCATGTGTCCAAATCAACCAAGTCGGCTCGTGCGCATCACTTCACAGACACTCCTAATGCCCAGACGCTTTCTTAATTCCTCGCACGATACCCCGTCCCTGAGGTTAAGCCCACCTATCCATCTCACCATTCTCTTCACATTCAGTTCCATTCTATTGATATCCTCCGCTTTAACCGGCCACGTCTCCGAGGCATAGGTCATCGTGCTCCTAATACACGAGGTATACACCTTCCCTTTATGGTGAAGTGGGAGTCCTCTCATGATCAGGAGTGGCAACAGCTCTAAACTTCCCCCAGCCACTTCTGACTCTAGCAATGGAGCTAGCTTCAGCGCCACCTGCGGTGGAAACCGTATAGCCCAAGTAGCAGAATTTATTCACACACTCCAGCATGACGCTGTCGAAATCAACACTAACAGGCGGGTCATTTAACACAAGTTCTCCCTTGCACACTGCACATTCAAAGTCTATGATTCTTGTCAAATGTCCTCTAGCTCCACTACATCTCTTGTGTACTCAGTCACTACAGATGCAACATTGATTTGAATTACCCCTTCCCACATACTGCACATGGATAGTTGCCGCTTCTTGCCATAGTACCACTAATCATGACCTTTATTTTTATCTATGTTAACTCTTAGACCCTTATTTGCCATACCCTCCCTCCATCTTTTGAACTTTGCCTCTGCTTCCTGCGCACTATCTGCGATAAGAACTAGATCATGTTCAAGGAATTAGTCACTTGAGCATGCTATGCTTACAGGTACCTACCCGATAGCACTATCGTTATTCGTTAGTGAGTGATATTTGTATTTTGTACTATTGTTATTATCTTGTCAAGTTGCAAATTTGATCTTAATAGAACATTTTGACACTTAATGTAGTTTCTTTATTCATGCAGTTTAGTAAAAATTTACCAGAACGTCCCGACTTCCCAAATTGACTGATTTCTTGAACGACTACAGTGCGTTGTTATGTGTGCGATTAGTTTGCTTGGGAAACAGATTAACTTGCGCATGTAGTAATGTACACCCTATGTGGTGGATTGTGTTCTTTTATTTATAAATCATTATTTTACTTAAGCGTTGTTTCCACAGTGATTTTGATTAGTTATTTTGTCTTTTTACTGTTCGTATACATTTTGGTTTGTTTATTTTGCAAGTTTTACATTATAATTTAGGAAGCTCAGGACGTTCTGGTAAATTCTTTTAAATTCTGCATGAATAAAGAAACTTCAATTTATGTCAAAATTTTCTATTTATGCAAATATACAATTTGACAAGATATTAACACTAGTACAAAATGTGTGTGAATTTGTGTTTAGTCTGTGTGTGTTTGTATTTGTTTGTTGTGTTTTGTGTTTTCCCTGTTCTTGCTCTGTCTTAAGTCGGGCAACCCCCCTCCCCAAGGGAAAAAGAAAAGAAAACAAAAATAGGAAAAGTGGGGATTGGGCCTGAGTAAATAGATAAATAGATAAAATACATACAACATTCACTAATGATAGTGCTAGCGGGTAGGTGCCTGTAAGCATAGCATGGACAGATGACCCCTACCAATTACTACCCTACAAATAACCTACATTTATTGTACAAATAAATTAAGGATATCACAAAGGCAAGCAAGGTACCTACCGGATAGCACTATCGTTAGTGAGTGCTGTATATTTTTTTTACTATTATTGATATCTTATCAAATTGCAAACTATCTTATAAAATTTGGTACAAATTGTAGCTTCTTTATTCATACATAGGAGGGTTTCCTCCTCCTTTTTCACTAAATTGTGCCGGCTAGGCTCAAGACGCCTTCCCTCGCTGAGTGGGGAGTTCTGACTCCTCCCCGTTTACAGGGGCAGTGGCAGCTAGCTCACTGCACGTGGGGGTTGGTACCGGGGGCGGCGGCACGGTCGCCTGTGCTGTCGCTCCATGGACCGCCCATCAGTGAGGCCCGGTCTCGGTTTCCGGGGGTCCGGTCTACCTTCCTGGTGGGTTTCCTGGCTTCTGTCCGGCTGCCCTCCATTACGTACAGATTGGGGATGTTTGCAATTCATTTTGCCCTCAGTCCCAGTATAGCGGTTTTGCCTAAGCTAGGCCTCTCTGTACGTAGTGGTGCTATCCCCCCTTGTCTAGGGGGGTAGGGTATGGGGATGAACCCCCTAGGACCTGCCCCTGTTTGTGCCGTCGGTGTGAGGGTCGGAGCTTCCTCCCTCGCGACAGGGGGCTCTGTTAGCTCTTATGGTACGCTCTTTATTTTTGCTTTGTTTCTGATTTTTCTTTTCTTTTTCTTTCTTTTTCTTCCCCTTGGTTAGTTTTTCTTTCCTTTTTCGTTTTCCGACAAACCGAAATTAGAATAGTAAAAACAACTTGGGTCATCATGGTCCGTCCATACAACCCCACTACCCCGGACCAAGCTAAGGCGCACCCTGTCCCCTTCCCACGCGATCTCACGGACTCTCCACCTGACCTTTCTCAACTCTCTGGGGCTTCCGCCCTCGACGCATCCGTACCTACTAGTACCGTACCAGCTCAAACCTCTGACTCTCTCCTCATTGACCGCTCTCCGGCGCCTTCCTCAGCTTCGACTTTGGTAGGCGTGGAGTGTGTCACCTCTCTTTCCGATTCTTCATTAGTTCAGCCTGCTCTTTCTTCTACAGCTTCCTCTTCCTTATCCCTCCCCGCTCCGCCAGTTCAGCCCTCTTCTCTTCCGTCGTTTGCTATCCCTTCTACTGCATCTGCCACTCTTCCTTCCTCCATTGCTTCCTCATCTCACATCGTCACTTTCGAACCATATTCTCTTTCTTTTTCTTCTCCTTCAGTTCCTTCGCGTTCGGTTCCATCTACTTCAGTTTCTTCTGCTCGCCCTCGTTCTTCTATTCTTCCTCTCTCCGATCTCTTTGCCCCTGCCGATTTTGTTAAATTCTTATCTATCCCCGCCTCAGCCCCTCTTGCCGGGGATGACCTTCTGTTCCACCTCAGTCTCCTTCAGAGGGTGGGCAAGGATGTCACTTTCCACTCTCGTCATGATCATTCCCGTCTAGTTACAGTGCAAAACGAGAGTCAGGCTGCTGCTATGGCGGCCTTTGCAGATCCCAACGGTACTCCCATCCCTGCTTTTAAAGACCAAAGAATGAACTCGTGCACAGGTACTGTCCTGATCCCTTCTTATATCCAACTCGGTGATCGGGACTTCAAAGATTGTGCCGACCTTATTGGGAAGGCCGTTGTTGCACAAGACCATGTTGTAATTAATATTGTCTGTTACACCATCCAACCTCGCCACAATCGCCGCTATCCCTCTAATATCGCTAAAATAACGTTCGATGGTAATATTCTCCCTTCTCACGTTATTGTCGGTGGTACTCGCATCGACGTCTTAGAATCCCTTCCCCGCCCTCAGCAGTGCAGGGGTTGCTGGCGTTTTGGCCATCCCGTGAAATACTGTCGCTCTCTCAACCCCGACTATCCTACGTGCCCGTACTGTGCGCAACCTGGCCATATTGCTGATGACTGCCCGTCTACGACCCCCTGCTGCCTCAACTGTAAAGCCTCCCATCCTGCCTATTCCCATGATTGCCCCGTTTACAAATTTGAATCTGAAGTTACAATTCTTAAAGCAAAACAAGGCCTTACTCACTCTGCTGCCCGTAAGGAAGCTCTTCGCCTGGGCTTCTCTCCTCGTCCGATTTCTGCACTTATCTCTCACCCTCCCGTCTCTTCTTCCACTCCCTCCGTTCCGCTTCCCTTGTCCTCGTCCTCCTCTTCCTCTGTTCCGCTCTCTGTCCCTTCTTCCCTTACTTCTACGCCTTCGGTTTCTTCTGTCTCCACTCCTCCTATTACTGTCTCTTCGTCTTCTATCCCTTTGTCTAACTCTTTCTCTGTGCTTGACTCTTCTACTCCTACTTCCGTTTCTTCTCCTTCCACTTCCTCTCCTCGCCCTCGCCCCTCTTCTTCTGGTTTGGCTCAACGCCCCACCCGCCAGCGGTCCCATCCCAAGCCTTCCTCTAGTTCTCCTCCTCCCTCGTCTCGTGGTTCCCTTTCCTTCCGGTCTCCTGTCTCTACCACACGTATTTCCAAAATTCCTTCCCGTACCTCCCGTTCTCCCTCTCCCCACTCCTCTTCTAAACGCAGGGACTTCCACCGTAATGTCCGGAGTCCGAGTCCCGGTGAGAAGAAGAAAAAGAGGTTGCCTCCTTCCTCCACCCCTCCTTCCTCCTCCTCTCCATCTCTTTCTTCTTCTTCCTGCTTTCGCCCTCCCTCTGACTTAAACATGTCCTTTGAGTCCATTCCCAAGATTCGAGCCTTTCTCGATTCTTCTCGTCCCCCGCCTCTTACCGTTTCTGCTGACATTCATCCCGTCCCCTCTACACTGCCCCTTACCCCTCAACCGCCTCCTCCTTCCCCTGTCCCCCCCTCTTCCGTCTCTACCCCTTCCCAACCTTCTTCTCTTCCTTCTGTCTCTCTTTCGTCCTCTGCCCTTCCCTCCTCTCATTCTGGCCCTCCTCTTTCTTCTTCTCGTTCGCTGTCAAGCCTCCCTATGCCCCCCGGTTTTCGGTCCTCCCCTCTGCCTCCTTCTCTTCTGTCTCCCCGTTAACCCATCCACCTCTTCATTGTTGTACATAAGTGTGTATTTTTTCCCTTTATCATTATTTGTATTTATCTGTCTCCCCGTTCGCCCATCCGCCTCTTCATTGTTGTGTATAAGTGTGTATTCTTCCCTTTCTTTTTTTTTGTTGGCTTTTGCCTCCTTTTAATTCTCCACGTTATCCTCATTCACCTTTTCTTAGTTGTACATAAGTGTGTGTGTTTTTCCTTTATTGTTATTTGTGTATATTTCTTTCCTTCTCTGTGTGTCCTTCCTCTTTTTCTGTGCGTTCTTATTTTCGGTGGCTTTTGCCTCCTTTTCTGGTTTTCTTTTGTCTGTTTTCGTTGTTTTTTCGTCCTTTAGTCTCCTCTTAGTTTCTTTTTTCTTTTTCTTTTATTATGTCCATTTTGCAGTGGAATCTTCGTAGTCTTAATGCTCAAAGGATTGACTTACGTTTTCTTCTTTCTCTTCACTCCCCTAAGGTCGTTTGTCTTCAGGAGACTCGTCTTTTCTCTCCTCCTGTTCCCTTTCCTCATTACTCTTTTTATAGTTCTCCCCACTCTCTCTATGATACTTGTCTTCTTATTCATCGTTCTGTCCCTTTTGAAGAGCTGTCCTTTTCTACTCATTTCCCTTGCACCTTTGCTAGAGTCTATCTTGACCGCTGGTTAACAGTGGTTTCTGTGTATTTGTCGCCTTCTCTTCCCATCGATTTTCCCGAATTCTCCGAGGTTTTATCTAAGTTGCCCACTCCATTCTTAGTCCTTGGTGATTTTAATGGTCGGCACACCTTGTGGGGTGACAATGTTATTTCACCCCGGGGTCGTCGGCTTGAACCTTTTCTCTCGGACCGTCATCTTTTTCTCCTTAATTCTGGTGCTCCTACTCATTTTGATGCTCGGACTCGTACGTTTTCCTGTATCGATCTTTCCCTGTGTTCCCCTTCAGTTTCCCTTGATTTTCATTGGTCAGTTCTCGAGAATTTCACAATTCCGACCATTTTCCCATTCTCCTTTCTCTGACTACCTACTCTCCTACTCCTAACTCCCCTCGTTGGTGCTTCCAGCGGGCGGACTGGTCTTCTTTCGCTTCCCTTACTGTTCCTTCTTTGCTTCCTCCTCCTTTCTCATCGGTCCGTGTCATGCTCTGGTTTTTTCTGGATCTGGTTTTCGGTGCTGCTTTGACGTCCATTCCCCGGACGTCTCGCCCTTTCTCGTCTAAATGCGTCCCTTGGTGGTCTCCTGAGTGTTCCAGGGCCCTCCGGGTTAAACGGGCGGCTTGGAAAAGCTTTCGCCGTAAGCGTCTCACCCCTGCTTCTCAGGAGTCGTTTTTTCTCTTTCGCCGTGCATCTGCTCTTTTCCGTCATACTACCAAAGCCGCTAAACGCCGGAGTTGGGAGTCCTATGTTTCTTCTATTACGTCTCGCACTCCTGTCGCTTCGGTTTGGAAACGTATTCGTAAGATCTCTGGTAAACATCTTCCCTTCCGTGCTCCAGTCCTCCGCATTGATGGTGTTTCTGTGGCAGACTCCGAAACAATTGCTAATCGATTGGGCTCGTACTTTAGCTCAGTTAGCAGTGGTTCTCACCTCTCTGCTGAGTTTCACTCGCTTAAAGTCGTTGCGGAAAGTACTCCAATTACTTTTAGTCTTTCCTCTGACGAATCCTATAATGCTCCTTTTTCCTCGACTGAGTTACATACCGCTCTCCGTGCCTGTAAGAACACTTCTGAGGGTCCTGATGGTATCCATTATCTCATGCTCAAACATCTTTCCTCGCAAGCTCTGGTCTTCTTGTTAGCTCTCTATAACACGATTTGGTCTTCTGGTGTTTTCCCTCCCTCTTGGGGTACTGCCCTGACCATACCTTTTCTTAAACCTGGCAAGTCTGGGTTCTCGCCACAGGACTATCGCCCTATTGTCCTTACCAGTTGCCTGTGTAAACTCTTTGAACGTATGATTAACGCTCGTCTCATGTGGATTCTTGAGTCGCGCCATTTGTTGTCTTCTTCCCAGTTCGGGTTCAGACGTGCTCGTAGTACGCTTGACCCCCTCATTCGCTTGGAATCTTATATCAGGACGGCTTTTGCTCGTCGTCAAACTGTCATTGCTGTTTTTTTCGATCTCGAAAAGCCTATGATTCTACCTGGAAGTACCACATTTTGCGTCAGCTCCGTTCTTGTGGCATTTACGGTAATCTAGGGGTCTTTATTCAGAATTTTCTTTCTTCTCGGTCCTTTCGTGTCAGAGTCGCTTCCCACTTATCTCGTCTTTACCCTCAGTTGGAAGGTGTCCCTCAGGGTTGTGTCCTGAGTACCGTCCTTTTTCTCATTGCTATCAACGGTATCGTGTCTTCTCTTCCTGTCGGGGTTCGGTCTTCCTTGTATGTCGACGACTTTGCGATTTACGCAGCCGACTCAGATATTGCCGCTTTACATCTTCTTATCCAATCCGCTATTCTGGCTGTTTCTTCATGGGCAACCCGCCACGGGTTTTTTTTTTCCACCTCCAAATCCTGCGCGATGTCCTTTACTCGTTGCCATTCTATTCCTCATCCTCCTCTTACTCTTTATGGTACTGCCCTCCCTTATCGTTCCTCTACTACTTTTTTGGGTCTTACTTTTGATTCTCGTCTTAATTGGTCCGCTCATGTTTCTTCTCTCAAGGTTGCTGCCTTACTCCGCCTCCGCCTTCTTCAGTCCTTGTCCCACCTCACTTGGGGTGCTGATCGTGCGCTTCTTCTTCGGCTTCATACGGTTCTTGTCCTCTCTAAGTTGGATTATGGCTGTCAAGTTTACTCTTCAGCCTCTGATTCTGTTCTCCATGCTCTTGATTCTGTTCATCACTCTGGTCTTCGTCTTGCCCTTGGTGCTTTTCGTTCCTCTCCTGTTGAAAGCCTCTATGCTGAGTCTGGTTTCCCTTCTCTTTATCGCCGTCGGGCTCTCCTGTCCCTTCGTTCTTACGCTCGCCTTCAACAATTCCCATCTTCCCATCTTTCCCTTCCCCCTTCGGTCGTTGCTACTTTTCGTCTCACCCCCGTCTTGGTTCTCCGTTTTCTGTCCGCATGCTCTCGCTGCTCGCATCGTGCTCTTTCCCTGTTTCTAACGTCCTCCCTTTCCGCTTTTGCTCTTTTCCCCCCTGGCTTTTCCCTCGTCCTTCGGTTTGCCCTTCCATCCTCCCTTGTTCCAAGTCCTCTACTTCTCCCCTCGTTCTTCGGTCTCGTTTCTTAGATCACCTCTCTCTTCACGCTCCAACCACTCCCGTGTATACTGATGGCTCCAAGACGTCGGTAGGCGTGGGGTTTGCCGTCCTTTTTCCCACTTGCTCGTATCAATATTCTTTGCCTCCCGTTGCCAGTATTTTAACTGCTGAACTTTATGCTATTTTTATTGCCCTCCGTGTTATGTGTTCCTTCCCCTCCTCATCCTTTACTTTGTTCTCTGATTCTCTCAGTGCTCTACTTCTCTTACAGTCCTCCCCTGCTCTACACCCTTTAGTTCTCTGATTCTCTCAGTGCTCTACTTCTCTTACAGTCCTCCCCTGCTCTACACCCTTTAGTTCTCTGATTCTCTCAGTGCTCTACTTCTCTTACAGTCCTCCCCTGCTCTACACCCTTTAGTTCTCTGATTCTCTCAGTGCTCTACTTCTCTTACAGTCCTCCCCTGCTCTACACCCTTTAGTTCTCTGATTCTCTCAGTGCTCTACTTCTCTTACAGTCCTCCCCTGCTCTACACCCTTTAGTTCTCTGATTCTCTCAGTGCTCTACTTCTCTTACAGTCCTCCCCTGCTCTACACCCTTTAGTTCTCTGATTCTCTCAGTGCTCTACTTCTCTTACAGTCCTCCCCTGCTCTACACCCTTTAGTTCTCTGATTCTCTCAGTGCTCTACTTCTCTTACAGTCCTCCCCTGCTCTACACCCTTTAGTTCTCTGATTCTCTCAGTGCTCTACTTCTCTTACAGTCCTCCCCTGCTCTACACCCTTTAGTTCTTTCCATTCAGGAATGGCTTTTCCGCCTTTCCGTCCGCAAAAAGCTTGTACATTTTTGCTGGGTTCCCAGTCACGTTGGCGTTTGCGGTAATGAGCGGGTTGATTGCCTTGCTCGTTCTGCTGCCGTGCGGGGTACCCGCTCCTCACTTGCTGTCCCGGCCTCTGATTTCTTCCCTGCCTTGTCCAGGTTTCTTTGGTCGAGGTGGCAGACTCAGTGGTCCACTATCTCCGTTAATAAACTTCGTTCTGTCAAACCGTCCGTTTCTGGGTGGTCTGATCCCTCCCACCGTAATCGCCGTTGGGAGACGGCTTTGGCCCGTCTCCGCATTGGCCACACCAGACTTACCCATTCGTTTTTAATGTCCCGTTCTCCTCCGACTCTTTGCTCGCACTGTACCGTTCAGCTTTCTGTCTCCCATCTTTTCCTCGATTGCCCCTTATTTTCCGTTGCCCGCACGCGTTTCTTCCCTTTTCTAGCTCTCCTCCGCCAGCCGCCATGTCTTGCAGATTTTCTTTCTGAATCTCCCTCGTTTTCTATCTCCCGTATTATGTCCTTCCTTCATCATGTTCGAGTTCTCGATGATATTTAGTTAACTTCCTTCCCGTCTTTCCATATTTCGTGCCATATGGCCTTTGTCGCCTGGTGCGTTGACTTCATTAATGTAATGTATTCATACATAATTTAGTAATATTTACCAGAACGTCCCGTACTTCCCAAATTGACTAATTCCTTGAACATAACGATAGTGCATTGTTATGTGTGCAATTAGTTTGCTTGGGAAACAGAAAAACTTGCTCATGTAGTAATGTACACCCTATGTGGTGGATTGTGTTCTTTTATTTCAAATTTTATTTTATCAAGCGTTGTTTCCACATAGCGATTTTGATTAGTTGTATTGTCTTTTTACTGTGTTCGTATAAGTTTTGGTTCGTTTATTTTGCAAGTTTTACATTATACTGTAATTAGGCCTACCACATACAGATCTTAAACACTCAAACCACTACACCATCAAGTCAGTTGTAATATATGTATAATCGCGCTAATAAGTGATGTCTCGGCACCAAGTACAGTAGGGTCTCACATAAAACGAGTATATGGTCGATAAACGAGGTCGTTTTATGTGAACACGCTTTATGTGAAACACGTAACCTATGGGGAAAATGGATATTGGTCGATGGGTCACTTGTTTCCGTGTTTTTTTTGTTTTAATGCATACCAAAACATATATACGTGATAAGTTATAAATAAAAATTATAAAATAGGCATATTGTAGCTTACCTTAAATCTAATGGGGATTATGTACAGGGGGCGAGGGGTTCTGAGGCATCTGGGAGGTCACTCATCGCCGTCGGAAGACGACGCCGTGTGACCCAGAGCTCTGAGGGTGGCGAGTGAACGTGTGCCAGACATCTCCTGCACGTCCCTCATAAAGCCCTCAAACTCGTCATTTGAAGGGCCAGGCTAGGGCTCGTTTGATGGGCCAGGCTGGGGCTCGTCGGCAGGGGCAGGCTGTGGCGCATTGGCAGGGAGAATGTACCGAGTCATGGGGGTCTGCCTTCGCTCATTAACTCTCTGGTTGTGTTGGTCTGTGTAGCCACGAAAGAGAAATTTCAACTGTTGACAGAATTCCTCCCTTTTAAAAGTTTTGGGTTCAAACTCAAGAATAAGCTCTTTTATGGACTCAGCCCCAGCCAAAAGTCTGCTCAGCCCCTGATTTGAAATGGTCCCTTCCCTTTGCACTCGAACCTCAGCTGGCTGCCTGTTTTCCCCTAGCTCGTCCTCAATGTTTAATTCTGCTACAATCCCGTCAGGTAACTGTTCATTACCTTCAGCATTAATCTCTAATATTTCCTCTGCTGTCACTTCATCAAACCCTGGGACCTGCCTTGCCACCTCCACTGTTAGGGCTACACTGTAAGCGAGTCGCTGAGCACCTGCCGTTCTGGTCACCAGGTGTGGAGTCAGTTTCTTCCACGACCTCTGAATCGTTGCATCATTAATATCTTTCCATGCCAAGAGGAGATTATCAATAGCATCCTTGATGGTAAATTGTCTCCAAAATTGCTTAATTGTTATGGCATGTGGGTTGGGTGCTAGCAGGTAAGGGTCTGCAGGCTGGGCAGCAGGCTGGGCAGCTGGATCGTCTGGATCTTCAGCTTGTGGGATGGGAGGGTCTGCTTGTGGGATGGGAGGGGCTGCTTGAGGGATGGGAGGGGCTGCTTCATCCTGGTCACTAACTTCATCGAGAATTTGTTGGATTTCCACACCAGTTTCAGTCTCACTTCGCATACGAGCATACACTCTCATCTGATCAAATGTTTTAACGTTTGAAATGACTTCTTGATCAAGGGGCTGCATAACTGAAGTGGTGTTGGTAGGGAGAAAAACTACTTTAACATTAGGATGCATATCTATGAGGTGCAAAGGATGGGCCGGGCAGTTGTCCATTGTCAGTAACACCTTAAATGGAATACCCAGCTGCTGACATTTCCACTTAGCATCGGGGACAAACATCTTAAGAAGCCATTCTGCAGAAGTGTAGGAGTTTATCCACCCATTTGCTGTCTTCATCCAATAAACTAGAGCCTGTGCCATGTTAGAAAGGTGATTGTAACATCGTGGGTGTGCAGCAGTGTGGACAATCAAAGGTTTCATTTTGTTGGTACCGGTCAAGTTGCGCAAAAAAGCACTGTGAAACGGCTTTTGTCGACTTTCCTCCCCCTAGCTTGCTTCATTGACTTGGACAAAAAGGTGGATTTAGGCATTTTCTTATATTGGACCCCAGCCTCATCCATGTTATAGATACAGTCAGGACTATACCCACCTTCTTCTATAATATTTTTGAGTACAGCTGGATAAGTATCAGCTGTGACTGTGTCTGCTGATGCAGATTCACCTGTAGACTATGTTCCTTATCTCTTTTCGCCCAAGAAACCTGTATAGCCAACCAGTGGACGCCTTGAAAGCACCAAGGGGACAAAGCTCCTTCTGGCAAATTGTATGGTAAAACGTTTTTGCCATTTCCATGATTTGTTTTTTGTCTAATGCCACCCCTTCACTTTCCTTCCTAGTTAACCACACACTCTGATACCGTTCCATGTGGATCACTTTCTCATCGGGGGCTCTTTTCCTTGTGTCCAACTTAGATGTTCCATAGGCTTTAATGGCCTTCAAAATGTCTTCTTTCCCTCTCCAAATTGTCCTCACCGAAGATTCACTTAGCCCTAATGCACGTCCAATGGCTGTATTTCCCTCTCCTTTCTGTTTTCTATCGATCACTTCCTTTTTGACATCATACGTGATCGACTTCCGCTTCCCTGACTCGTGTCGCGGCATTTTGGTGGTCCGACACAGGTATAGTTCACCCAAAACGTATGTTCCCGTCAGAAGCGAACGCGCGGAAGGGTCACTGAGGCAAAAAATATGGCCGACTTGCTCCCTCCACCCTCCCCGTCAAGGACTCAAACGCCAGTGACGTCACAATGCGCACCTACGTCACGGCCAATCACGCTTTGTACGATATTCCGGCGCGCTAATTGAAAACTCCTCGGATTTGCCCCACTTTGGCGGCGGACTCATTTTATGTGATCACATTCGTTCTGATCGAAAATTAAATATTAATATTTTAGGTCGCTCGTTTTATGCGAACACGTTTTATGCGGGACCCTACTGTATGTTTTGATCAATAATTGGTATTAGCAATATATTAGCTTCATTTCTTCATATCAAGTGAAATATACAAACATATTCCTACACTTACCCACCCTATTCAACATCTGACAGACATTAATACAGCACAGTGCAAGCCAAACTTAATGACAGCTGGGACATGACTTATTAGTGCGACCGTACAGTATAATCCCAACAGCTAATAAGAAACTAACATCATTCCAGGGCAAAGCTTGGTACCGCGTCAAATGGAAAGGTTACGGTCACGAGGACAACACTTGGGAACCCACCACCAACGTCACCGGCTGCGAGGACCTGCTGTACGAGTTCTTCACCAACAGGTTAAGTGAACGCAGCTCGGCTAAAACGGAAGAGTAAGTAAGAATAAATATTGCTTAACCCTCCGGGCCCGGGCTAGCTCTCACAATGACAGTGCGGCGTACCCGGGCGATCTGGCCGAAAAACATCTAGGCCTAGGCTACCGTATTTTGGTTTATTTTAACTACTAGAAATTTCCCACGCATCTATAAACGTAGTGCGGTTTTCAATCTGTAGACTGGCGTTGAGTAGAGCTCTGTAAGCCAACTGGTTCAGTTGTGCTGACGATTTCAGTGGAGCGAATTTTTCCGCGATGTTGACAATATCGGAGCTTTTCAGACACTAATTTAGTCTTACGTCACAACAATAACATTGATCCGACGTCTCCTTCTTGTTTTCGGAGGTGCAGTGACGCAACGATCGGTTTTGTTTACATGCGTCGGACGCACAGCATTCAGACCAAGCTGAATAGGCTTGAAAGCTTGCTGCCTAGTAACAAGACACCCGGGCTCCTGCCCTTCTTTTGTGGTTGCCTTTTAATATGACACCCAGGTAGGAAGGGTTAAGGGGAGACTGACCGTTTGTTTGGTCTATTAATTCATTTATTTGTTTACTTTTCTCCCTAGACCTCCATCAAGCTTAGAAAAAAAACGTAGACCCCCCTTCAAGATAAATTTGTACATTTTTCAGTAGAAAAATGTGCCGGCCAAAGGCCGGTTCCTCTTAAAATTGCAGGCTCGCTATCGCTCGCCTGGAAATAATTGACACCTAAATGGCACGAAAGATCTTAAAATTGATAACGCAATGGGGCGAAAGGTGTTAAAATCGCCAAACTAATGGGCCGAAGGTCTTATAATCTCAAAAATAGTGGAGCTAAACATTAGGGAGAAGGGGGTCCAGAAAACGGTCTGCCTCCCTTTAATGGTAGAAATTTGTGTTTTGTCTATGTGTGTTCGTTGTTTTGTGTTCTGTTTTCCCTGTTCTTGCTCTGTCTTGAGTCGGCCACCCTCATAAAAAAGAAAAAAAGAAAAGAAAACAAAAATAGGAAAAGTGGGGATTGGCCTGAGTAAATAGATAGATAGACATGGTAGAGTAGGAAATAATGAGTTAAGTGAATGGTTTGAGGTAAATGTAGGTTTGTGACAGGGTTGTGTAATGTCACCGTGGCTGTTTAATGTATATATGGATGGTGTGGTGAGGAAGGTGAAAATGAAAACTATTGGTAGAGGATTGGGTTTAGTAGGAAATAATGGTAGAGATTGGGAGTTGAACCAGTTGCTGTTTGCTGATGACGCAGTGTTGGTGGCGGATTCTGAGGAGAAACTGCAGCGAGTAGTCAAAGAGTTTGGTGTGGTTTGTGGGAGGAGGAAACTGAAGGTGAACATCAATAAAAGTACTGTAAAGTGATAGTGTGTAATAGGGGTGATCGTAGGGTGAATCTAGATGTGAGGCTGGATGGGGAAATACTGGAACAAGTAGAGTTTTAAATATCTAGGAGGAACGATAAGCAAAATTGGAGGTATGGAAATGGAGGTAAAACAGAGTGTGTGAAGGAAGGAAAGTTTTTGGAGCAATGGGAAGTATGTGGAAGGTGAGAAATCCCGTAATGAAAGTTAAAAGTGCAATGTATAAAGGGATTGTTGTGCCAACAGTGATGTATGGGGCTGAGGCACGGGCTCTGAAGGCAAAGGAGAGAAGAAAGCTGGATGTGATGGAGATGAGCTGCTTGAGGAGTATGTGTGAAGTGACTCATAGAGACAGATTGAGGAATGAGATATGTAGGAAAGTGGGACAGCAGGAAAATTTATCGGCCAGAGTGGATAGATACATGGGGAGGTAGAGGGTAAGGAAGACCTCCATTGAGATGGAGAGACTATTTAGGACAAGCGTTGGAAGATATAGGAATGACTATAGATCAGGCGAGAGATGTGGTAATAAATAGGAATGAATGGAGATAGCTAGTGAATTGATGAGTGTAAACGCGGTCATTTGGAAGAGAGGGCCATGCACCAGTTGGACTAGATAATAGTCCGTCAGGCATCTGGCCCGGGGAGCCAGTTGTTGTTGTTGTTGTTCCCCAAGCTGCCTGGCCGAACAGCCCCAAGGACCCGAGCAAGGCCAAGGCCATAACCGAGCGCCCCCACAGAACCCTCCTTGCCGACCACAATAAAGCCTGGGTGACCGAAGCCACTCCATGGCGGGGAGCTGAGGAGGGTGCAGAAACGCCCGGGAAACCAAAGCCCCACCTAGGGCCCTGTGCCCCTCAGCAATTATGAAGAGAAAGTTGAGGGGCAAGGGGAAAATGTGACGCTTTGGCTTCCAATCTTGGTAGATTGGGAGGTCAATCCACGGAAAAGACGCCGTCACTTGAGATCTAGAAAATATATAAGTTAAAGGAACAGTCAGAGTAAGCTATGGGTATGGCAGAGATCGCTCAGTTCTCACTCTGATAGACCAGCCAGTAGTAATGAAGAGTACGCCTGGAAGCGTGGTGGCGGCTCTGCTGCGGGTCTGCCTGCAGAAATCGGAGCCTTTCTGGGACCTGGGAATCTAGTTGGGGACCCCAAATGGGCCTGGGTCTCTGGGTATTTCTCCTGGGCGACCTAGATGTGTGTGTTTTTGTGTTTTGTTTTGTTTTTCTGCTGTGTTGTTTCGATTAGTTCCTTTGCGTTTATCTTGTGTCGTCCCAGTTTTGGTTTATTTATTTTGTAAGTTTTACATTATAATAATAATATCCATATTCGGGCTCTGTCTCGAGTTGGCCACCCCCCTCAAAAAAAAGAAAAAAAAAATGGGGTAAGTGCCAGAGTACATACATATAACTAATTCATATAGAACACTTTAACTTGATTGTAGTATATATATACAAAATTTACCAGAATGTCCTGAACTTCCCATATGACTTTCCTTCAATATGATTAGTGTGCGTTAACCCCTTCAGACTCATATGACGCAGAGGTTGCCAGATTAGCAATAAGAAATAGAGTTCTCTCACTCTTATAATTACCTCTCCAAAATTAGTTTTCTGCCCACAGCTAACTCAAAGACAACTGCAGAGGTTGAAGTAACTAAACTAAAGGTTACTAAATACCCCTGATGGTAACAAAGGCTTTAAAGTATCCCCAATAGGCTCAAAATTTCGTCATATGTCGGAGAGGGTTAATATACAATATGTGCGACTAGTATGCTTTGGAAACAAATTCACTTGCTCATATAATAATAATAATAATAATATTAACCCGGGAACTGCGGGGAGACTCTTAAGAGTTCCCCCGGCGGTCTGCGGGGAGACTCTTATGAGTGAGTGAGAAAAAAAAATCAACTTTTGACATCGGGAAAAAAAAAAAACAAAAAAAAAATTGGCCCCTGGGCCATGCAAAATCTCAGTCCTCTACCTCCCCTCCTTCCCCACTTTCCTCCTCTCCTTCAGTTATCACCTATTTTCCCTGTTATTCCCTTATTCTGAGGTATATTTTCGTGCTAACATTAGCGAGTTGCAAGCAGGGTGTTGTCATCACTGATGGCAAGCGAGTGCAAGAGAGAGAGAGAGAGTATCGATCGACTGTGTCTCAGTGGCCTTGGGGGAAATTGGCGGGAAAGTAGCTTGCCTCACCCATACATTATACAACTCGCGGGCTATATCTCCGATTTTGACCATCCAAACTCTGTTTTCACTCGTTTTATTGTTGTTTCAGGTTAATACCTTTATAATCAACCCATAATAGGCGCATATGGATAAGTATTAATGCTATTAATGGCACAATGAATATTTTAGTGACGGAAACACCTCAAATACGTCAGCACAGGGGGACGTTTCCAATTACCCCCATGCGCACTTCAGAGGTTAATAATGCTTTATTCCAGACTCACACACTACTGAAGGGACAATACTGGGGTCCATATACTGTATATCTTACAGTAACATAAATATACATACTGTACAGTCGCGCTAATAAGTCATGTCTCGGCACCAAGTATGTTTTGATCAATAATTGGTATCAGCAATATCTAAGCTTCATTTCTTCACATCGAGGGAAATATAAAAACATGTTCCTACACTTACCCACCCTATTCAACATCTGACAACCATTAATACAACACAGAGCGGGGGCTCTGGGGGCGCTCGTTTGTGGCCTTGGCCTTGCTCGGGGCCTTGGGGCTGTTCGGCCAGGCAGCTTGGGGAACAACAACAACAACAACAACAACACAGAGCAAGCCAAACGTAATGACAGCTGGGACATGACTTATTAGCGCGACCGTACATAGGCTAAACAAAAAAAAATAATAATACCCAGCTTGCTAGTACAGTACTCCCTCGAACATTGCAGCCCGCAAAATTCAAAATCGCAAATTTCAAATTATGGGATTAATTGAATATGGTCGACATCTCATCATCGAGGGCCTATTTTTTGGTGATTTTCGTCCTTGTTTGTACACACATTATGACACATACACTTAATTATACATCCTACAATAAAGAAAAACACAGAAATACAGATTCAGGGGACCCAGGGCACAGGGAACACTTCAATTTTGCCCAAGGAAGTCGATTATGCGAGAGCGTGAGAACATATAGGAGCGTGGGAGAATCTATAAACAGTAAACAATGGGCCGCAGGGCGGCCCGACGTCACGACCCTGCTACCCCTCCCCCCCGAAAACTAGTGCGGAAACCCCGTATCATTTGGCGCCACCCGCAAAACTCAAGTAATATCGCACATATCAAGTCCCGCAAAAAAGGTCAAATCTTGGGTCCCGTTCGCAAAATCGAAATTTCGCAAATTTTAAAGACGCAAAATTCAAGGGACTACTGTATATAGTGATGTATGGTACATTCTATGTGGTGGCTTTGTGTTTATTAATTTCATAATACTGTATTGTTCTGAGGTGGGCGGGCACTGGGGTTTTCTCCGCTGCATGTCTGCCTGCTGAGACCGGAACCTCTCCGGGAGGTTTGGGGCCGGGGGAGTGCTGGAGGCCCTTGGTGATCCCTGGTCTCTGGGTCTTCTGGGCAACCTAGATATGTGTGAATTTGTATTTTGTTTTTTGTGTTGTGTTGTGTTGTCCCTGTTCGGGCTCTGTCTTGAGTCGGCCACCCCCAGCTATGTGGTATGTGCCTGAGTATTTTTTATTTTTTTATTTTTTTCTCTATGTGATTGAGGGAGGCAAAAGGCAGAATTGCCTATAGCGAGTGCCTCTCCCATAGTTGAAAGAGTGACGGCCAAAATCAAGGGACGATCGAGCCAAAATGCCTGGACACACAGAGTTTGAAGCAATTTAAGTCATAGGAAGAGGGAAAGACTGATTCTGGGTAGAGTTCCAGAGCTCAGCTGTTGAGTAGAAGAAAGTTTGAGAGTAACATTTCACTCTTGGGTTGGAGAGTTGCACAGAGTAGGGGTGGGATTGAGTTGCAAGACGGGTACCACGTGCCCTACGTAAAGGAGGTGGTATGCACTGGGAAAGCTCCGAGGAACACTGATTATTATAGTAGCGATAGAATAGCGAGAGAGATGCAACATTGCGTGGAGAGAGAGAGATTGCAGAGAGTTGGTGAGTGGAAAGGGAGTTAATGATACGAAAGGCCTTCATACAGTACATACATACATCTATCTATCTATCTATCTATCTATCTATCTATCTATCCATCTATATGCTCAGGCCCAATCCCCAATCCCCACTTTTCCTATTTTTGTATTTGATTTTTTTATTATTATTTTTTTTTACTTGAGCAGCCTGAACAGCCACGCCCTGCCCCTGGACCAAGACAATAAGGACCTACTCTTACGCGCCTTCAACGACTCCACCGTGCCCACCGAGGAGGACATTAAGGAAGGGATCCGGGCCTTGGTGTCCGTCAAGCCGCCAGCCATCAGGACGGACGAGGAGCGGACCGAGTTGATCAAGAAGGCTCTCTGCTCCAGAAAAGTAAGTCGAGATCTGATTACCCATTTTTTTTTTTCCAAGCCACCCTCAAGAAGAAAAAATAACAATTATAATAAAATACCTGTAGAAGAAAATAAAAATAAAAAATATGCAAAGTGGTGATTGGGCCTGAGCATATAGATAGATAGATTGGGCCTGAGCATATAGATAGATAGATAGATTGGGCCTGAGCATATAGATAGATAGATTGGGCCTGAGCATATAGATAGATAGATAGATTGGGCCTGAGCATATAGATAGATAGATAGATTGGGCCTGAGCATATAGATAGATAGATAGATTGGGCCTGAGCATATAGATAGA
The DNA here is from genome assembly GCA_032716605.1 of Paralithodes platypus. Classification (NCBI taxonomy): domain Eukaryota; kingdom Metazoa; phylum Arthropoda; class Malacostraca; order Decapoda; family Lithodidae; genus Paralithodes; species Paralithodes platypus. Next base: position 69,541,986 of record CM064486.1, read on the forward strand.
TAGATAGATTGGGCCTGAGCATATAGATAGATAGATAGATTGGGCCTGAGCATATAGATAGATAGATAGATTGGGCCTGAGCATATAGATAGATAGATAGATTGGGCCTGAGCATATAGATAGATAGATAGATTGGGCCTGAGCATATAGATAGATAGATAGATTGGGCCTGAGCATATAGATAGATAGATAGATTGGGCCTGAGCATATAGATAGATAGATAGATTGGGCCTGAGCATATAGATAGATAGATAGATTGGGCCTGAGCATATAGATAGATAGATAGATTGGGCCTGAGCATATAGATAGATTTCTAAGTTGTGTTGTGTTTTCCCTGTTTGGGTTCTGTCTCGAGTCGGCCACCCCCAGCTATGGGGTATGTGCCTGAGTATATACATACACTCTCTCACTCATTCTCTCTCTCTCTCTCTCTCTCTCTCATTCTCTCTCATTCTCTCTCATTCTCTCTCTCTCTCTATCATTCTCTCTCATTCTCTCTCTCTCTCTCTCTCTCTCTCTCTCTCTCTCTCTCTCTCTCTCTCTCTCTCTCTCTCTCTCTCTCTCTCTCTCTCTCTCTCTCTCTCTCTCTCTCTCTCTCTCTCTCTCTCTCTCTCTCTCTCTCTCTCTCTCCGTCTTGATAGCGTAATGCATAGTGCGCGGAATTTTGATGTGAGTATCCTGGGTTCGAGTCCTCAGAGTGCCACATGTATTTGTTGATTTCATTAATTGAGTTTAGATGTGAAGTTGGTTGGTGTCAAAAACATAATAATCTCTCTCTCTCTCGTACATACATACATTATTATTCCCGACCTCCTCCTTCCAGCGCGACACGTATCTGGCCGTCTTGCGAACCCTGATCCTTGACCGCGCCCTGCAGCAAGCCAGCGCGGACCGAGTGAGACAACAGGCGGAGCTGCGGATGTGGGAACGCAACATCAACTCCATCTGCTTCGACGTGGCGCGGATCATGGTGGAGAACTTTGTGGACCTAGAGATGCCCCCCACCGACTTTCTCTATCTCAATAAGAGCGATGTGTGTACCACCAGATCTCCAGTTTTAGATTTGTTACCGTCTACTTAACCCTTCGCGTATATCAGGGATACTTTAAATCTTTGTGACCATCTGGGGTGTTTAGAAACCTTTAGTTTAATTGCTTCAACCTCTGCAGTTGTCTTTGAGCGAGTTGTGGGCAGAAAACTAATTTTGGATAGGTAATTATGAGATTAACCCATTGGCTGCGGGAAACGTAGTACAGTACAGTAAACCCTCGCTATCTCGGACTAATTGGGAGGAGACCCAGTCCGAGATGACCGAAAATCCGAGATGTCCGAAGTCCGACTTAAGAGAGGAAAATGTCCGAATTGGAAGAGGGAGTCCGAGCCACCAGAGAAAACGGAGACTTCCCTATCACTAACCACGTAGATTCAAGATAAATTACAGTACCTGTACAGTATCCAGCAGACATATATTATAAATATCACTTTCCTTCTCCATTTTACTGTCCTTCTCCACCTCACTGTAGCCTTAGATCTCGGAATTTGCCCTTAGATCTCAGAATTTTCCGAGATATATGACACCTGTCCGACAGACCATGTGGGCCCTCGGAGTTTTCCGAGATATACGGCGAACTTTCCGAGAGGCCGATGCCAGTCCGAGTAGTGCGGGTTTCCGACTTCTAGAGGTCCGAGATAGCGAGGGTTTACTGTACTACGTTTTGGCAAGTTACAGCAATTTACAGGCTTTAAATGCCGTAAAAATAGAGTGTCGGTGGGCGGGACCGGGAGGGGCCCGCCTCCGACCGCCAGCACGTCCAGCCGTGCACTGAGGCAAACTTAGGTCCCAGACCTGGGTCTCAGCAGTGCTGCCATTTGCAAAAAAGCGCTATGTAGCATTGCTAATAAATAGCGAGTTTTCCCCAATGTCTATGGTAGCGCTGCGGGTGATCCCCACGAGCTACGAAGCTCATTCTAGTGTCATTTTGAAGCTATTTTTGTCTAATTTTCGGCAGAATACATTTCATTTCATACAGACACTTGATTAATCATTCAGGAGTGCCTGAATATGCCCTAAACAGCCCAAATATACCCGCAGTGTAAGGGTTAACATAATTCTATTTAGAATACTAAGTGGCAACCCCCATGTCTGAAAGGGTTAAGGGGGGTCACCGGGTTTTTTTTTATTTTTTTTAATTTTATTTATTTTGTTATCTAGATTGTTACTTTTCTTATTTTTGTCAATGTTTGTGTTTACAGGCCGGTGAAGGAGTGACCATACCCACAGACCCCATGGTGGGATGTGAGTGTGATGACTGCGGTGCCTCTAAGTCCTGTTGCCCCACGCAGATGAACACACACGTAGCGTACAACAAATATGGCCGCCTTAGGGTAAGTACGATAGTAAGTCACGTCTCGACAAATATAGTCGCCTTAAGGGGGGTAACTGTTTTTTTTTTTATCTTTCTCTCATCACACATCATCCAGGTCCAGTATCTAAGATAACAGTATCTACTTAATTTTCCAATTAAGTTTATCTTTCTACCTATTACCATTGCTTAGCTATTAAGAAAATAAGGCCCTAACGCCCAACACGCGCCGACTCTGTGGGTACGGTCTATGGAGGGTAAGAGCACAACCGAGGCGGAAGGTTTAAAGAAAGTCTGGGAAGATATTTTTGTTAGCCTAAGGGACAAACTATAAAATTTGGGTGGGTTATTTAGTAGCCTACCATAAAATGGCCTAACTTTAGACAAGGGGTTATACTTCGGGACATTTCTGGATAAAATTATATAAGCTACAGTTATGGAAAAATGGCTCTGCATTATGGAAGAACATCGCAGACATACTTGTTTTTCCATAACATCATGTACGGTATTTATCCCATAACTGCGGTTCATTATATTGTTTTCCAGAATGTCCGAAATTATGTCTCCGTCCAAAGTTACGTCATTTTACCTGTATTCCAACATTTCAGGTCTCCCTGGGCACACCCATCTACGAGTGTAACCGGTTGTGTACTTGTAGCGCCAGCTGCTTCAACCGTGTGGTTCAGAAGGGTCGGACGGTGGGGCTGTGTATCTTCCGGACTGCCAACGGTCGGGGCTGGGGGGTCAAGGCTACGGAGAACATAAAGAAGGATTCCTTGGTCACGGAATACGTCGGGGAGATCATCACTTCCGAGGAGGCGGAACGCAGAGGCAAAATGTATGGTAAGTTGGCCCATTTAGGTGTCAATTTGGTTTAATTCTAGCGGTGGCTCCAAATCCCGCCCATCCATGTTTGTGTGTTTTAAAGATTGGTCATATGCCATAATTCTATAGTTTTATTGTTCTATAGTCCAAATTGCCTTATATACAGTAGAGTCTTGTTATGGTGCTGTCTTTTTGTAACACTGTTAAGGCTGGTGTGGTTGCAGATTCTGCAGGGGGTCTCTGTTGAGTCTTGCTGAGGCACGGTTAGCACTATACCAACATCAGCCACAGTGATGACTTGGTGGGGCAGTGCTGTGGTGGGACTTTATTGTACAGTACTACAGTACACTTCAACTACTGAAAGGCAACCCCGTCTGAGCGGTTACAATGCATGTACAGTACTGTAATGGAAAAATTACGCTAAGCCATTGTATGTACAGTATGTATGTATTTAGTGCATTACTATTAATAATATATGGATTATCAGTAGGTTCAGAGATATTTTGTAGCGAGGACGGTCTATAATAATAATTTTGTTTGTGTTAGATGCCCAGGGTTGCACGTACCTGTTTGACCTGGACTTCAACAAAGGCGACCAGAATCCGTACACCATCGATGCCGCCAAGTGTGGAAATGTTTCTCACTTCATCAACCATTCTGTTAGTAAGACTTTTTGTTGACTAGCGTTTGGCGATGATAACACGCTTCACCCCATAATACATACATATATATACCGTATATATATTGTACATCTATCTATCTACTCAGGCACATCTATTTTCTATTTCTATTTACTCAGGCCCAATCCCCACTTTTCTCTGACCCTGGTCTCTGGGTCTTCTCTTGGATGACCTAGATGTGTGTGAATTTGTATCTTGTTTTTGTGTGTTGGTTGTTTTCTGTGTTGTCCCTATTCTTGCTGTCTTGAGTCCCCCCAAAAAAAATAAAATAAAAATAAAATAAAAATAAATGAATAAAATAAAATAAAAATAGGAAAAGTGGGGATTGGGCTTAAGTAAATAGATAGAACGTTTGGCAATAATAACACACTTCACCCCATAATACATACATATATATATTGTAAATTTATCTATCGCCAGACCTATGAGAGTTCCGTATGGAGCTCAGTGGTCTGGTTAATCTGCTCTACATAACTAAACTAAGTAACATCTATCTATATACCGGTACAGTACAGTACTCAGGCACATACCCCATTGTATTTTATTTTTTAGCTGGGGGTGGCCAACTCTAGACATACTGTACATAAATTTAATGACAGAGTGCGGTTCCGGTCTCGTGTTCTTATGGCAGCGCTCCAGGCAGCCTTGTTCAGAGCTGCCTAACTTTTCAGGTTTTTCAATTGCCGACTTGCGAGTTTCGTTCTATAAGGAAGTTGGAGCTGTAGACATCGATATTTAACATAATTTACTACTAAAATACAGTTGCAGTACATTTATAAATACATAAACCCAATTCAACATACCATTTATCCATCAGAAACCTACATTATTATTGCATTTTTGTTTAATATCGAAGGTTATGGCACCAACTTCCTTATAGCCTGAAACTCGCAAGTGGTCAATTCATGATCAGACTGTAAAGGGTAAAGGGGAAAGATGAGTGTGTGGTAACCACTGAGGAATATGCCTTCTAAGCAGGGGCCTCATTTGGGTGGAGGACATGTCCCCCCCCCCCCCCTTTTTGGAGTGGGGGGGACAGTATCGTTTGTCCCCCCCACTTTTCTAGGTTGAAATATTCATCATTATTATTGACAATATCTGACCAGCTATCCCAAAGAGCAACCAACAAATGCCATAATGACAATTTTGACGAGCATCATTCCTCATCAGCCATGTTGTTATCTGTCACGTTCACAGAGACATCCTCAGGGAACTTGTCATTAAAATGTAAAACTTGCAAACTAAACAAACCAAAATTGGGATAAGGACAATATAAAGTCAAATTAAATTATCAAAATCGCTATGTGGAAACAACGCTTACTAAAATGAAAATTATTAAATAAAAGAACACAATCCACCACATAGGGTGTACATTACTACATAAGCAAGTTAATCTGTTTCCCAAGCAAACTAATCGCACATATAACAACGCACTATCGTCACGTTAAAGGAAGTAGTCAAGTTTGGGAAGTCCGGGACGTTCTGGCAAATTTTACTAAACTCTGCATAAATAAAGAAACTACATGTTAAATGTCAAAATATTATTTAAAATCAAATTTGCAACATGACAAGACATGGATGTGAGGAGATAGCAAAAGAGTTCATCAGAGGGGTTGATGCTAGATGCCATGTATTTGGGAAATTCTGAATGTGCAATCATGCGATGTGTTATTTTGTTTTATTATCCAATTTGATACCATATAATTTGTTCATGCAATGGCTTTCTGCTAAACTTTTAATAAACAAGGATTGAAAAAATAGTCTTCTCTCTAGGACCTTTTACAATAAAATGAGCTTGCATTGTGCATACATTTACCTTCATATTACAAAAATGCTCCACCGGCGTCCAGGGGGATCCTCCCCCCTGGACCCCCTCTACAGTACAGAGATCACAATATTGTGTGATGCTGATTGTCCCCCCCACTTTTGAAGACAAAACGAGGCCCCTGCTTCTAAGCGTAGTAGGGAAGGTGTACAGTAGGGTAGTGATTGAGAGAGTGAGAGCGAGAACGGAGAAATGGATAGGTGACGAGCAGGGTGGTTTTAGGAAGGGAAGAGGATGTGTAGATCAGATTTTTACCCTGAATTGTGTTGCGGAGAAATATCTGGAGAAGCAACAAAAGGTGTATGTTGCCTTTATGGACTTGGAGAAGGCCTATGACAGTGGATAGAGAAGGTATGTGGAAAGTACTAGAATATACGGAGTAGATGGCAAGTTGCTGAAAGCAGTGAAGAGCATGTATGAGGGTGCAAAGGCGGCAGTACGTTTGTAGAATGAACAGAGCGAGTTCTTTGACCTGAATGTTGGGTTGAAACAGGGGTGTGTGATGTCCCCGTGGTTGTTTACTGTATATATGGATGGAGTCATGAAAGAAATACAAGGAAGAGCAGTGGATGTTGGTGTATCGCTGAAAAGGGAGGGAAATGAGTGGAAGCTGCCTATACTGCTGTTTGCAGATGATACAATTCTGATGAGCGATAATGAATGGGAGTTGCAGGGTCTGGTAAATATGTTTGGAACAGTGTGCGAAAAACGGAATCTGAAGGTAAATGCGGGGAAGAGCAATGTTATGGTCTTCGAAAGGGGTGAAGCCACAGAGTGTGAGGTGAAGTTGAACGGTCAGGATATAGAGATTGTCAGCTCATTTAAGTATCTGGGCAGTGTGTTGAGTAAAGATGGGACTATGGATGAAGAAGTGCGGGAGAGGGTGCAACAGGGGAAGAGTGTTGTAGGAACGTTGAAAGCAGTAACAAGAAATAGGGTGGTCAGCATAGAAGTGAAGAAGTCCTTGCATGACAGTGTGGTAATTCCGACACTGACTTAGGGAAGCGAAGCATGGACGTTTGAAAAGAGACTCAGACCAAGAGTGAGAGGGGTGGAAATGAGTTACTTGAGAAGTGCGTGCGGAGTTACATGGAGGGATAGACAGACGAATGAGGAAGTCAGCGGGAGGTGTGGTGTGGAGGTAGATGTGCTGGAAAGTGTGAGAAGGAACACCTTGAAATGGTTCGGCCATATGGAACGTATGGGAAGCGAGAGAATGACTAGGATGGTGTACGAGAGCGAGATGGAAGGACAGAGGGAGAGGTAGACCGAAGGAGGAAGTATATGGATGAAGGTGGTGCTGGTTGGGAGGAGGGGCGTCGACTAACTGGGGACAGAGGTGCATGGGGGCGTTTCGTTCGTGGCCACTCCTTCGGGGATCACGGCGTCAGTCAATAGATAGATAGATAGATAGATGGAATACAGGATATCAATCTAAGCATGTACATATACCCAACTGCACTATGATAGCCCAATGATCACACGAATGGAAGGGGTAATTAATAATAGATATTAATATAATTTGACAATGAATATATGTCACTAAATTATTGTGTATTATTAGATGTGTGTGAATTTGTGCTTTGTCTGTTTGTGTTCGTTGTTTTCTGTTGTGTTTTCCCTGTTCTTGCTCTGTCTTGAGTCGGCCCCCCCCCAAAAAAAAAAAAGAGAACAAAAATTGGGAAAAAAAAAAGGAAAGGTGGGGATAGATAAATATAATAGGACCTAGATAGATTAACCCTCTCAGACATATGACGCAATTAGGGATACTTTAAAGCCTTTGTTACCATCAGGGGTATTTAGAAACCTTTAGTTTAGTTATTTCAACCTCTGCAGTTGTCTTTGAGTTAGCTGTGGGCAGAAAACTAATTTTGGAGAGGTAATTATAAGAGTGAGAGAACTCTTATTTCTTATTGCTAATCTGACAACCTCTGCGTCATATGAGTCTGAAGGGGTTAATATAGTTAGACAATGAATATATGTCACTAAATTATTGTGTATTTCAGTGCGACCCTAACCTGGTGGTGTTCAACGTGTGGGTGGACTGTCTGGACCCGGACCTGCCGCGCCTCGCTCTCTTCTCCACCCGGGACATTAAAAAAGGGGAGGAGCTAACCTTTGACTACAACTCCGGCCTTAGGAGAGAGCAGATGAAAGGTGGGTTGAGGATTGTTGTGTGTTTTGTTGTTGATGCTAATATTCATCCATCTAGGCTCGGTATTTTGGGATCTGAAGCGCTTTGCTGGGGTGATATTGATAAGTTCTTTTGTGTTTATATTGTGTCGTCCCTGTTTTGGTTTGTTTACAGTGCAAGTTTTCTATCTATCTATATACTGAGGCCCAATCCCCACTTTTCCTTTTTTGGGGAGGGGGACTCAAGACAGAGCCCGAATAGGGACAACACAACAGAAAACATTATAACATAATTTATTTGCAGGTGACCTAGAAGAGCAGATCTCGACCCCAGAGAAGCGCGACATAGCTGCCCTGAGTTCCTCCGAGGTAATACTGAAGACCCCCAAGGGTAACCGTGGTCTGCAGTACGGCAAGACTCAGTGCCGCTGCGGGGCTGCTAACTGTCGACGATACTTCTTTTAACAATACCTTTTTATTTTATTCTAGGTATATTTGGACGATTTTATGCGGCTTAAGAAGAATCTGTGGCAGTAAAAGGAATTAATTGAGATAGTTTGAAGCCTTTTAATTGTTGGAGGACCTTCTTAAATTGCATAAAATGGCCTAATTGTTGCCAGAATATACCGAGTAGGATGACCCCAGTACTGAAGGGGTTAACACTATCTTAGCCCACCACGTCTTGGGGAGGGGATTACCATATTCTCTATATTACTATCTGGGAGGGATAGGTGGGTACTATTATATTATGTCGGGGGGGGGGGGGTGTTACTATCATATTATGTTTAATATAGTGGACTATCTGATCCTACATCTTGGGGGAGGGGAGGGGAGAGAAGGGGTTGGGGATTGCTATCCTATATTTAATATACCAGTACTATCTGATCCCACATCTTGGGGTAATGTGGGGGGGGGGGGGGGGGGTTATTACCATATTATGTTTGATACACTGTACGGTCGTGCTAATAAGTCATGTCCCAGCTGTCATTACATTTGGCTCGCTCTGTGCTGGATTAATGTCAGTCAGATGTTGAATAGGGCGGGTAAGTGTATGAACATGTTTGTATATCTCACTCGATATGAAGAAATTAAGCTTAGATATTGCCGACGCCAATTATTGATCAAAACATAATTGGTGCCGAGACATGACTTAGTAGCGCGACTGTATTATCTCATCCCACATCTTTTTTTGGGGGGGGGGTTATAATTTTTTTTTTTTTTTTTTTTCCCTACGTTTAGGTTTGTTTGTGTTGCAAGTGTGTTACGTTTTAATACTATCTGATCCCACGTGTTGAGGGTGGAGGGGTTTTATTTATATGACATTTTGTTTCATAGACTATCTGATCCCACGTGTTTGGGGTGGAGGGGTTTTTATTTATATGATATTGTGTTTCATAGACTATCTTCTGATCCCACGTGTCTTTGGGTAAGGGGGGGGGGGGGGCGTGTGTGTTATTAGGCTATTTTATTTAAGAGGGGTCACCGTTTTTTTTTTATTTTTTTTTTTCCCCCTGGCTTGTATCTATTCGGCCCCATTCAGCCAACTGTTTTAAGACTTATCCCCATCCAGGTGTCAATTTTTTACTGGTGAGCGGTAGCGAGCCAGCATTGTATGGAGAAATTTTTCTATCGAAAAGGTACAAATTTAGCTTGCTGTCAAAACAAAAATATATATATATGCTGGCTCGCTACCACTCGCCAGGAAAATATTGACACCTGGATGGGGGTAAACATCTTAAAACAGTAGGCTGAATGGATACAAGCCAAAGAGAAAGGGAGAGATAGAGAAAAAAAGCAAGGTGGGCCCCCTTAAGGGGGGTTATAGGGTTTTCTGGCCCTCCTCTCTCATGTTTTGCTCCATTAGTTTTGAGATTTTAAGACGTTCATGCTTTTAGTTTGGCGATTTTGAGCTCTTTCGCCCCATTTATTTGTCTTATATTAGACCTTTCGTTCCATTTAAGCCGGTATCACACAAGCGTTTTTTCCCTCAACATTGATCCTCAACACTGGTCTGGCAGCTTATGAGGTTAACATGTACTGTATAATATTTCGGTCACCTAAATTCATCCATCATCAGTCTAGTTTCTGATACCAGTGCAAAATATTCCAGAAATGTTGCCAGAAAAATGTTGATCATCGAATGTTGACTATAAAATCTCTCGTGTGATACCGGCTTTAGGTGTCAATATTTTCCTGGCGAGCGATACCAAGCCTGTAATTTTAGGAGGAGCCGGGATACTTTTCTACCGGAAAATGTACAAATTTAGCTAGAAGGTGGATCTTGGGTATGTTTATTTAAGCTTGATAAAGGTCTAGGGAGCAAATGAATACAAAGACTGGTAAGAATGTGATTACAACAAACAAATGAATACAAAGACCGGTAAGAATGTGATTATAACAAACAAATGAATACAAAGACCGGTAAGAATGTGATTACAACAAACAAATGAATACAAAGACCGGTAAGAATGTGATTACAACAAACAAATGAATACAAAGACCGGTAAGAATGTGATTACAACAAACAAATGAATACAAAGACCGGTAAGAATGTGATTACAACAAACAAATGAATACAAAGACCGGTAAGAATGTGATTACAACAAACAAATGAATACAAAGACCGGTAAGAATGTGATTACAACAAACAAATTATTAATATAACGTCACCTTAAGGGGAGGCAGACCGTTTTTCTGGACCCCCTTCTCCCTAATGTTTAGCCCCACTAGTTTTGAGATTAAAAGACGGGCCCATTAGTTTGGTGATTTTAACACCTTTCGCCCCATTTCGTTGTCAATTTTATGACCTTTCATGCTTTTTAGGTGTCGATTATTTCCTGGCGAGCGATAGCGAGCCTGCAATTTTAAGAGGAACCGGCCTTTAGCCGGGAAATTTACAAATTTATCTTGAAGGGGGGTTTAGGTTTTTTTTTTCTAAGCTTGATGGAGGTCTAGGGAGGAAACTAAAAAAATATATGAAGAAATTAATTAATAGACCAAACAAATGGTCAGTCTCCCCTTAACCCACAATATCCAGGGGGCTTCATATGATCCCCATCTCGGTGTCCGGGGCCATTTTGGTACAGGCAAACTTCATAATTCAGTAGCTACTGATTGAGGCCACCTAGAGCAGTCAAATTTCTTGCAAATTGTAGAACCTTTTGTTGCCTGTAGAATGCCATTGAGATGACATCGCTACGACGTGTGGTTGCCGTGTAATGATAATTTTAGACGCGATTTTTAGCCACGTATTTTGCCTCATATGATGCCTCCCGGATTCCGTGGGTTAATCTTGATATTATAAGGATTAACTTGTTCATGTAGCAGTTACGGTGATTTCTTGTAACTGCCTTATTGTAGCACGGTTATGGCTGGTGTGGTGCCATTTCGCCAAGTGCAAGTGCTTCAGGGGGACTATTGAGTTTTGCCGAGGCACTACCAACATCAGCCACAGTGATAACATGATGGGGCGTTGTTGTGGCAAGACTTTGTTGTACTGTGCTGCAGTAAAGACTGTAGCCACCGTGTTATGATTGCTGTGCACTGTGTGTATAAGTAGCGCCAACGAACTTGAAAATAATTCTGGACCCCAAAACTTCTTATAACTCAGAATGAATGAAAGCAATCGGGCTGACATTTCCTATCATTTGGGAAGAGTCCACTAAGAAATAGGTGTGGAAATTTACAACCAGTTTGCACAAGGTCCTTTTGAGTTATGAAGAGGTCAGGGATCGAGATAATTGTCAAGTTCGTTGGCGCTACCTATAGTGCTGTGTGATTGTACCATGGAAGCCACATTCACTGTGGACGGTTGCGGTCTTTAAACCCGTATGTATGTAAGGGTGTAGTAATAATGTACACCCTATGTGGTGGATTGTGTTCTTCTATTTCATAAATTTTATTTTAGTAAGCGTTATTTCCACACAGCGATTTTGATCAATTATTTTACCTTTATCTTGTATCATCCCAGTTTTGGTTTGTTTAGTTTGCAAGTTTTACATTATAAATATATTACTTCCTAAGTTTAACTTCTCCTAACCTAACATGACTTACTTTATACTATATACCGCGATGGGCTGGTCTATCAGAGTGAGACCTGAGCGATCTCTGCCATACCCATAGCTTACTCTGACTGTTCCTTTTACTTATATATTTTCTAGATCTCAAGTGACGGCGTCTCTTCCGTGGATTGACCTCTCAATCTACCAAGATTGGAAGCTAAAGCGTCACATTATTCCTTTGCCCCTCAACTTTCTCTTCATAATTGCTGAGGGGCACAGGGCCCTGGGTGGGGCTTTGGTTTCCCGGGCGTTTACGCACCCTCTCAGCTCCCCGCCATGGATTGGCTTCGGTCACCCAGGCTTTATTGTGGTCGGCAGGGAGGGTTCTGTGGGGGCGCTCGTTTATGGCCTTGGCCTTACTCGGGGCCTTGGGGCTGTTCGGCCAGGCAGCTTGGGGAACAACAACAACAACTTACTTTATATATATATTTTTTTAAATTTATTTATTTATTATTATTATTATTATTTTATTTTTATTTTTTTTCTCTAGACTTCCCATCTAGTTAAGAAAATGCCCCCAACACCCCTTTCAAGATAAATTTGTGAATTTTTTGGTAGAAAATATCCTGGCCAAATGCTGGTTCCTTCTAAATTGAAGGTTTGCTATCCATACCTCCATGAAAATATTGACACACTTTTTTTATTTTTTGTCTTTATCTTCACCAAACTAATTGGACGAATGTCTTAAAATGTAAAAACTAATGGGCTAAACATGAGGGAGAAGGCCCCCTTAACTACTGATATAACGCTATTCCTTAAAGGTGTATAGTTATTTTTATTTAGGTTATTGTTTGTTTAAGGCGGTATTTCAATAAACGGTATTGAACACTGAAGCTTATTATTTTGACAACCTATTGATAGATTTATGGGGGTGAAGGCTGGTCCTATCCAGAGTGAGGTTTGGCATCCTCTACCCAACCTTAGCTGTTTCTGTCTGTCTCTCTATTACTGTCCTATTTTTTCAGATAGATTACTTCTTGGTTAACAGGAAAGACTGGAAACTGATTCGGGATCGTAAGGTCATCCCAAGCGAAGAATGTATCCCCCAGCATTAGGTACTGGTGTGCGACATGAGCTTATGCAGAGATCCTAAGCACAAGAAGGTATACATGCCCAAAAAGGAAAGTGTGGCTGCTGAATAACAAGGAAGTTAGGGATAGGTTTCATAGTGAACTGGAGGAAATGAATAGAAGTAAGGAAGCTAGGCCTAACGATGTAAATAGTCGATGGAATTTTCTTAAGCATAGCCTTATCGCTGCCACTGACAAAGTCCTGGGGAAAACAAAGGGTCACCCCAGGAATAAGACCTCCTGGTGGTGGAACGATGAGGTAGAACATGCTGTGAAAGAGAAAAGGAGATGCTTCAAAGCATGGAAGAAGGGAGGCAGTAAGGAGGAATACCAGGCAGCTAAACGAACTGCCAAAAGAGTTATTTACAATGCTAAAAAAGGCATTAACGACCTGGTCCTCGAACAAGTGTGTAACACTGACAATCCCAATGGGATCTTCAACCTAGCTAGGCGAGTTAAAAATGACAGTAGGGATATTATAGGTGAACAGTGTGTTATAACCGATATTGGGAAGATTGTGTATGCAGAAAATGAAATCAGAGAAGCATGGAAGGCACACTATGAACGATTGCTAAATGTAGAGTTTGAATGGGATAAGGAACATCTTAGTATCGAAAAACCAATATCTGGACCCCCTCCTTTGATAGCACCAGCTGTAGTGAGCGACGCAATCTATAAAATGAAGGATGGTAAAGCTCCAGGGTGCTCTGACATTGTCGCTGAGATGATAAAAGCCTCAGGGGACACTGGTGTCATCTTAGTCACTGAGTTGATAAACGCCATTATTAAAGATGAGAAAATCCTTGAGGATTGGCAAAAAAGTAATAGTAAATATATACAAAGGAAAAGGGGATGCGCTAGATATAGGTAATTATAGGGGCCTGAAAATGCTTGACCAAATCTGTGAGAGAGTCTTTGAGGGTTTGATCAGGCAAAGCATCTCCATTGATGATATGCAGTTTGGTTTTATGCCAGGGCGTGGTACAACCGATGCTATCTTCATAGTCAGGCAGATACAGGAAAGATACTTACTAAAAGGCAGAGATCTTTACTTTGTGTTTGTAGACCTGGAGAAGGCCTTTGACAGGGTGCCTAGAGATGTTGTGCAGTGGGCTATGAGGAAACTTTGTGTGAAAGAGTGGCAGGTGCGTGTGATAATGAAGATGTATGAGGATTCGCGAACTGAGCTCTCCGCAGTTCGCGAATCCTCGTACATGAAAGGTGTACTGAGTGATGAGGTTGGAGTCCATCAGGGTTCAGTGTTAAGCCCCCTCCTCTATTTTTATGGTCCTGGAGGCACTGTCTAGAGTTTTTAGAGGCGGACTCCCATGGGAACTGTTTTATGCAGACGATTTAGTCCTAATAGCTGACAATATGCAAGATGCTGAGGCCAAATTCAGGAGATGGAGAAAGGGCATGGCGAGCAAGGGTTTAAGAGTCAATATCAACAAAACTAAGGTTATGCATTGTAGATTGAGACGAGGCAATGTGGAAAAGAGCGGTGAATGAATACCCATGTGCAGTGTGTGGGCGCTAACTCGATTCGATGTAGCATCTGTCGATGTTGGGTACACCATGGGAGTAAGCGCTGTAGTAGAATAAAAGGACCCTTACCGAAGGATAAGTCAGAAATAGAGAAATTTGAGTGCTTAGTATGCAATGGCGAGCTTCTGCTAAGTGATGATCCTGTGGCTGTGAACTTTGGAAATAAGTCATTGGAGCTGGTGTAAAGTCAGTGAAAATAGGTTAGCCTAAACAGTAATCGGATGCGGAAATACCCTGAGCCGACCAGGCCAGGTGGGATATCTCTATTGGTCTAACTGGTAAGGTGTCTGCCTCACAACCCAAGGGTCGAGGGTTCAAGCCCCCACCAGGGCTTGATATTTTCGGGAGGCTATTCCCGCATCTAACGAAGTTTAGGTGTGCTGGTAAAATTGTTCAGATGGTTGAGAGTAAGATCGGAGCTCCATAAATCCTCTTTCGGGTATGGTGTAAAAACCAATTCCTACACTGGTGGATAAGTTTTGTTACCTAGGAGATACCATCTCTGCCGGTGGTGGGGCCGAACCTCCGAGGCTGCCACTGTCGCTAGAATTAGATGTGGGTGGGGGAAGTTCAGAGAACTGCTGCCAATTCTGACCATGAAAAGAATGCCTCTCCCCCTGAAGGGAAAGGTGTATGCCTCATGTGTTAGAAGTGCAATGACGTATGCCTCAGCAACATGGGCTGTTAAAGTAGAGGATGTCAACAGAATGGAGTGTAATGAGATGAGAATGATGAAATGGATGTGTGGGGCCAGGCTGCAGGATAGAATAACAAATGATGAGTTGAGGAGACGTTTAGGTATAAAGAGTATTAGCGAGGTGATGCGTACAAAAAAAAAAAAAAAAAAAAAAAAAAAAATAGACTGGGATGGTATGGACATGTGGAGAGAATGGATGAAAACAAATTGGTGAAAAAATGCAGGTCTGTGATTGTGGAGGGAGCTGCACCAAGGGGTGGACCGAGGAAGACCTGGGATCGGACTATACGTGCCGATCTCAAATCCAAAAACTTGACAAGTGAAGCAGCCCTTAACAGGGTTGCCTGGAACGCTGCCATTAGGACAAGAGACTGAAACTGCACGTATGTGTGGAGAACTCATTCTTAAAATTGTATGTATGTACTGTATGTATGTTCTGGGAGCAGGGGGCTTGGAATTTTCTTCCTCTTGTATAATTCACCTAGGCTACTAGACGAGACAGAGAAAGGGGCGAAGGAACGCGAAAGTGATTCCGGACACTAAGAATTGGAACTGTAAACGTTGTTTCTTGTCAGGTTCTGTCTAGAGTCGCCCACCTCCAGGTATGGGGTATGTGCCTGAGTATATAATAGGCTACCCCATAGCTGGGGTGGCCGACTGGAGACAGAGCCCGAACAGGGACAACACAACACAAAAAACAAAATACAAATTCACACACATCTAGGTCGCCCAGGAGGAGACCCAGAGACCCAAGCTCATTTGGGGATCCCAACAAAAGATTCCCAGGTCCCAGACCTCCCGGAGAAGTTCCGGTCTCAGCAGGCAGACATGCAGTGAAGCACACTACAGAGAAAAATAGTTGGGTGTACTGTACAGTATTATTATATCTAATTTTTATTGTATTTTATGTATGTATAGTATGTATGTATGTTACTGTAAAGCCGGTATCACATTAGCGCTTTTTCCCTCAACATTTATCCTCAACACTGATCTGGCAGCTAATAAGGTCAACATTTGAAATATTTCTTTTGCCTAAATTCATATATCCTCAGTCTAGTTTCCGATACCAGTGCAAAATATTCCAGAAATGTTGATCATAGAATGTTGACTATAAAAGCTCTCGTGTTATACCGGCTTAAGATTTCTATGGACCCGTATGTAAGTTACTGTAAGATTTATATAGACCCCAGAGTATGGTCCCCTCTGTAGCCTACTGTGTGAGTCTGGAATAACTGTCTTGATAGCGTAAGCATAGTTTCGATGTGAGTGTCCTGGGTTCGAGTCCTCGGAGTGCCACATGTATTTGTTGATTTCATTAATTGAGTTTAGATGTGAAGTTGGTTGGTGTAAAAAACATAATAATAAAGCATTATTAGGCTATTATTATTATTATTATTATTATTATTATTATTATTATTATTATTATTACTATTCCATATATTCCTTCCAAGGATAAATTTCATCGGTGAATTGACCACTTGCGAGTTTCAGGCTATAAGGAGTTGGAGCCGTGAACATCGATATTAAACAGAAATGCAAGAATAATGTACGTTTCTTTATGGATAAATGGTATGTTCAATTGGGTTTTATGTATTTATAAATGTACTACGACTGTAAATTCTGTAAATTCTGTTAAATATCGTTGTCTACAGCTCCAACTTCCTTATAGCCTGAAACTCGCAAGTCGGCAATTAGTGTTTTCACACCATTTTTGAACAGCTGCTCAGAGGGCAAAAAATGCCAAAAGAAAGTGTCATATACCATTGGAATCGTAACTGTCTGCCAAATCCAAATATATCCTTAACCCTTTGTGTTATGCCCTGTTTTTCTACAGGATTAACTTGGGTAATGTGAGTTCTAACTGACTGGGTATATAAGGCTGCATGCACAAAACAAGGTATGAGGAATAGAGAACACAAAATAAACACACGGTAACAAGACACACGATCACGTTTATTGATGTACACACTTCTGTAGTTTTCTTGATAATGATTAATATGAAGCATAAGAAGGTATGAATACTCGTACAAGACAAATGATAGAATTGAACAACTAGCATTAAGTGGATCTGGATGGAGCCTAGTCTCCCACTTCCAACGTTCAGGTATTAATCTTCTGATCACTGGCTTTATTCACAAGTTGATATACTGGAGACCATAAATGTTACTTATAGATTCATATTCACTATTAGATTTATCACTGGTAGCTCTGTGCACATGTAGTAGTTCACAGACTAGATTAGACACGTGTATTTTAGAGCACCGGAATTCTAGTAACCTCGGGGGTACTGATCTAAGTTTTATATTCTTGTATCAGAAATACATAGAACGCAAATCAGTGGGCGAACATTCAGATATCACTAGGGTTTCACTTCTATGTAATAATATCTGGATATATGGGTAATTACGAGAGTTAATATCGCCTGTTAATTAATAAACACTGATACGCTTAGCACTTCCTAATGGAATGGTTATATATGAATTATACTGGGGCAAAGATATAGCCACTTCATAGAAATATTAATAAGTGAGTCTCTAAATAGCACTGTAACACTGTAGCACTGATAGAGTGAATCTTGGGTAGTATTTAATTGGTCTGGTCCTGGTTATCTTGCGTCCGTGATGTTGGGGGCTAACGACTGGTTCCGCGGCCGTCCAGATGGTCCATATGAAGAAGTTCTCAAGACGGATCTCTTGACGATCGTTGCTGGTTACACTCTTATATACCCACTGGTTTCTAGACCTGAATCACAGATATTAGGATATTCCTGTCAATCTGGATCGGAATTAACGCCAAGCGCATCTCACGTCGATCGCTCAGCTTCCCGGCCTGTATGAAGGTTATAAGGTGCACGTAGATTTCTTGTACGTGGACAGATCCTTCTATCTAAATCTGACACGGAGTCTGCCGGCTCTGGAACTCAATTCTCAGGAACAAACAAATGATAGAGCTCGTGGTCAATGCTGGTGACCAACCACTGGTTGGTGTCTATCTTTCAACTGATTTTACAGGGGGCTGGAGCTTGGTTTATAGGTTCGGTTTTGGACCCTGTAGGCAATAGGGATCTCGAGTTTTGATGGACTTATTTGAGCTCTCAATGGATACGGGAACTAGGTAAGGTGGTGATTACTGTTGTGGCACATGGCTGTATGGAGCCTTCATAATGTGATATAACTGAGCCTTAGTAAGAGGTACTATTTTGGCTATACTGGAAGTATTTAGGGGAGAGAGACTGGATCTACTTTGCGAGGTGGTTTGGGACATCTTTGATAGGAGCGTCTCTCTTAGATTGCTCAGTCTTCATTCTATGGTATAGCTGAGGTGCTAATTTGGTTATCGGAGTATGCAAGAAAGGTTATTGGGTTATTGTGGGTTAATAGAGGTTAGTAAAGGTGTTAGTCATACATGGTTAGTTCATTGATAGGAAGAATTCCTGTGCTACCTGGCAATGACCCGGAAGTCAAAACAGGGGTCAGGTATACATCCGCAGGGGTAGGGGTCTCCCTCCTCGGGTGGGTGAAAGGGGTAGGTGCGCGTCCTCTCTCTGTGATGGTCGTCCGGGCGGCTGTGGCTGGGGGCTTGCCATATTACAAGTGTTTTGTAATAACCCTCTGTTTATGAGACATGTGGGTGTTCGTAATACAAAAACCGAAGGTGCCTTGACCAGCTGGTTTAATTGGTTGGGTTGTTAATTGCATGGTTTGTTGGATGTGGTGGAGACTGGGTTGCTAACTCTGCTACATTTATCTGGAAGTATGGCAATAGAAGTTAGTCACTGGCGAGGCGGCTAGCCTCGCACTGACGATCATTTGGTACAGGGTTGTGAATGGGTTGTGAGGGAATAGATGGCATGCAAAGGGTTAGTAAAGTTCTAATGGTGTTCCTTCCTACTGGGGGAAGGTAGGCCGGATAGGAGTATATATACAAAAGGTTTGAGAATGTTAGTAACGGAAAAGTTAAGGATATTCAGGGGGTATGGTGGAGAGGCTAGGTTAGGAGGGAGTGGAGGAGTGTGGGGGTTAACGAGAGGGAGAGGGTTAAGGGGGGCTACGTGGAAGTTTGACCCTAAGGTCTCTGGGCGTAGGGGTGGCATTAGGCTACAGTTGGTATCTTAGACTGGGGGTTACCGACAGGGAAGGTAGGGTAATCAAACGCTACCGGGGGATGAGCAATAGGTGGTGGTATATGAGTCTGGAAATTATAGAATCATGTGGACTGTGGGGAAGATGAGGTTAGCTGTAGGTGTGTGCTTGACTGTGGAGAAAAGTAGAGAAAAACATAGTGTACTATTACTCGTCAATACGAGGGGTTATGGACACTATTATTTGACACGATTTCTTGCGGATCTAGTTGTCCCTGGGAACTGCGTTTTCTATGAAATATATATACCAAAGAAAGCGGCTGTTCGTAGGGGTAGCTTCGTTATTGTTTCGTGGTAGATATGCGTCGAGACAATGGTAAAAGAGGGTTATCTATACAATCTCTGGTTGGGGTAAGAATTAGAGTTACTGCATGGTTGCTAACATCTTCAGTCATTATCTCTGTCTAGGTTTTACAGGAATAATGGTTATATATACAATGGTGTACCTGTGGGTATCATAGTTTCTTATCAATTATGACATGGGGGTTAACATTACTTCTCGGATGGAAGAACATACAGTACATAGATTTATGGGGGCGGTTGGTCTTCAGAAACTTAGTCTGGCAAGACAAGGTATTTTAGAGGGTTAACATAAATATTACTTCTCGGATGGAAGA
The DNA here is from genome assembly GCA_032716605.1 of Paralithodes platypus. Classification (NCBI taxonomy): domain Eukaryota; kingdom Metazoa; phylum Arthropoda; class Malacostraca; order Decapoda; family Lithodidae; genus Paralithodes; species Paralithodes platypus. The sequence goes on from CM064486.1 coordinate 69,561,943, forward strand.
ACATACAAAGATTTATGGGGGCGGTTGGTCTTCAGAAACTTAGTCTGGCAAGACAGGGGTTAACATATTACTTCTCGGATGGAAGAACATACATAGATTTATGGGGGCGGTTGGTCTTCAGAAAGTTAGTCTGGCAAGACAAGGTATTTTAGGGGGTATTCCTAGTCTCGCGCCGGCTATTGTTCTGGTTCAGGTTGTGAGTGTGGCTAGGGAGTTAGAGGATAGTTAAGGGGGGTACAAGGATAGGTCCTTCCCTTCTATTTGTTGAGGTTAGTGAACGAACTGAGTTGGCATGTTATAACGTTCTTATGGCGTATTTACAGGGGGAGGGTTGTGAATTGTAAAGGGGGTGGTTTGAGGCTAGGCGCCGCGCCGCTCGTGACCTAGGGTAGTGACCCTTAATGCGCTGGACATAGGGGAGGCATTTCCCTACGATCGAACAGGTAGGGTGGTGTGTGAAGCGGGGCGTGAAGGATAAGCGGACAGGATGACCCAAAACAGGGTACCACTGAGCATAGGGTCACGAAGCAAAATAGAGTAGTGTGGATTGTGGATACGAAGGAGGTGATTGGAAGACGTATAACAATTGTGGAAAAGTAAATGGAAGAGAGGAACACAATGGCGGATAAAAGATAATTAACCTAAGGATTGAATACATGCATGAATGACGACATTATAGCCGTCGTCCTAATAAGATGATGAAACCGGGTTGGTATGCACGTGGCACAATACGACACAAGGACAGTGCCGCTATGTCGCATCAATACTGGTGGCATACTCCGGTTAATATTATATATACATTTAGTTACTAGAAGAACAAGGCAAGGGGGGGCGACTGAGCACGGGGGTACATATATATATACTCGTCATGGAGAGAGAGATACGAGGTAGCTTCCCTGCATCTCTCCTGATAATCGTCTGCAGATTGGTCATAGTGAGTTTATCCGAATTAACAGGCCTAAATCAATACAACAACGGGCATAGGGTTATCGGGTGTATTAAATTAAGGTGTATTCATGTTCATCATCATGTAGGTAGAGTCTGGCGGGTAAGAAGTGTAGGACACGAGGGGTAGTGGATACGCGAGGTGGGGGATGGGTCAGCGGTTAAAAGCGATAGGCAGGTGTGGTTTGGAGCTGCTTAGCCCTGCGGGCTTCGGCCTGTCTGAACTGGTTGGCTTGGTCACCTGGTCCTTCGGGCTTCTTGTTCTGGGGCATTTTACTTCCCTCTCCTTCGTTGTAGGCTCGTCCTCGAGCCTCAAGGGTGAAGTAAAGAGAAGTATAGTCATGGTGGGTCATTTGGAGGGTGTGTAGAAGGTCCCACCAGGCAAGAGAGCGAGGGTCAGGTTTCTTGTGCAGGTCTATGTAGACCTGTAGGACTGTGTCTTCGGTGTTGTGGAGGGCGGCTGCCCGGGCTTGATGTGGCCGTTGTAGACGGGCTGAGCGTCCTGTGGACGTTTTTAATTTAATATGTCTTATGAACGGTGTGTATTCGTCCTCAGTGGGGGTAGGGACGGGAGCGACGAATGGTGTGGATGTGTTCATGGTGAAGATCAGGTATTGAGTGAGGTGTGTGGGACTGACAGGAGGCCTCTTCAGTGTGGTGAAGGGGTTAACAACTGAAGGGGAGGGACTAACGCGTGAGGGCGGAGCTGGGGGTGAAGGGGGGATATGAGTCTGGGGTTTTTGGGGTTGTCTTGGGTGGTGTTGCAGGCTGGGAAAATATATGGAGGCAATGTGCAATATTGGTTTAGGTAAGGTGCGTGATGGAGGTGTGTGAGAAAGAGGGGGTGTGTGTGTTGTGTGGCTTGGGCTTTTAGTGGAAGAAAGGGGTTTTGTTTTTACATAACTGTCTTCAAATCTGATGGGTCTGTTGATGATTCTACCTTTGGAGGTTCTGGTGGGAAGGTAGATTTTTGTAGTGGGACTTGAGTCGCTCGACGATGTTTTATTTATTAGTGGCCCCTCCATCATTGACGAACATGCCTATTACATAAGGCATCCTCTTCAAACACTAATCCGCCGTAGTTTGAATCTACCGCGCAGAGCATTTAAAAACTGAGGAGCCTTCATCATGAGCGCACGCGACCTCACTCATGGCTTCAGTCATTATGAATTGGGTTCTCACTACGAAAAAACTTCGTAAAAAATAAAAACAAAAAGAAAATAAGAATAACTATCCAATAAGCTTTCCATCATATCGTGGATGTACTTGTGTGGATTTCTGACCAGACGCTGATTCAGGCGTCATTCCTCCTTTCTTTGCTCTGCGCTCAGCCTGCCCGGACGTTCCTTTCAGGCTCCGCTGGTTCCGCATTCGTGGCGTCCCTAGTGAGTTTTTTCTCATTTGTTTACTCTGGGATGTATCGAGTAAGGTTAGGATAGGCGTAGCAGGAGTGTCCTGGGCTGGTTGCCCGCAGTGCAATGTATTTTGGGTCGTATGTATGGGGCATCTATTTCGGATGTACCCTCGTGGTCCTGTTGTGGACACGTGAACTTTTCACAGTTTGGTTTAGTTGGTGATGCAGGCGGCTTTCATTACGCGTTAATTATTGCTGCCTTTTATCCTTCTGATGAGGTAAGCTGTGTGTTTGCTGACGTTCCCAGCGTATTTTTCTTCACTTAGTGAAGTTTTTTCTGGGTCCGTGTCAGGCTTCCCGGGGTTGGGAAGTTATCGCTTCGGTGGTGTGTTGGCGGTGGTTCCTGTTGTGATATTCCAGTGTGTGTTTATATTTCAACTATTTTCTTGCCGTCTACCTAGGCCTAGCCAGCCGCTCGTAGCTTTGCCACATGTCTAGTGTTATTATTTATTTTATAAATATGCCCTACTGTGTCATGTGTATCCGGGTTTTAGTTGTGTATTGGCTAATTCCTCGGACTATATTTGTTTCCTGGTTTAGTTGTGTATTGGCTAATTCCACGGATTATGTTGTGACCTTGGTTAGTCGTGCGTGTCTCTCCTCGTGTCGTATTGTTCAGATGGTGTCTGTTCAGGGTGGGGTTTGCCTTCCGGCGGGTTAATCTCGGTTTCACCGTGAAAAAACCTGACCGATGAGCAGTGTTAGGCCACACGTGGTTGTTAACACTGGCTGGTTCCCCGGCGGGGGAGGTGTCTGTGGCTCTCCAGGACTGCGTATCTGTGGGTGCCTGGTTTCAGGCCTCCTTTATTTCCCGGCGGGATGGCTGTACCCATCCTTACATATATATTTAGTTATATATAAAGAAACGATGTTCGTGAGAACACTTGTTTTTTATAGGTTTTTCTACCTGGTTTACGACAAACCACGGGGAAAACCTAGCTGTTGTTTAGGCGTTCCTCCCCGGCGATCTTTTACAAAGTAGTGGGGTCAGGAACTTGTGGGGTTAACTTTTAGACTTCTCACCCGGCGGGTGCACCTTAGCAGGGTGGGATAAAACGACTTAGGTCTCTTATAGTTAACCAATCCATGTGAGTGATACTCTGTGTATCGCCGCCTTTACTCTTACGGCATTTGAAGGATCAGTGAGGTTTAACCAAATCGATTTCCACACCCGGCGGGTGTCCCTAAGTATAGGAACTAAGGAATTTATAAACAAATTCAATTTCGATTAACCTTAATTGGGTGATACTTTCAGTATCGCCGCCTTCTATTTTTACGACGATCGTTTGGGACAATTCGTTAAAAAATCAGATCTCGTATATTCCTGCCCTGGGCTATTCTACTAAAATATTTCAAGGGCCGGCGTCTTTATGAGGGGGGGCTTTGTTACAAAATTGAATCTTGAGACAGTCACCACCTCCTACAGACTATAAGTGCCATACTGGACCATTATATCAGAGGGTATTCTTCATGTTCTTAGCTAAGAAGACTTGTTTAGCCTCTTTATACCCAGCCGCGTGGCGAGATGTGTTAGCTGTGTCTTTGCATCCCGTTACCCGGCGGGTTATTAACACTTGTATGCGAACACTTGGGTTAACCTTATGAGCATTAATTCCTGGAAATTTTCTTTATTTTTCCAGAGCTGAGCTCCGGCGGACCAATACAGACCCGGCGGTAGTTCCTCTCACCAGTCTCTGTCATGGCTAATGTCACCCCAGTTTTTGCCCTGTGCATTACCCCTACTTGCGCGGGTATCCCAATTTTTGCACATACCCTTTGCATAAGGTGTGTTAGATGTCTAGACCGTTCAAGGGGTCTCTGGGTTACACGTAATTGTTCTTTTTGCTCCCAATTAACCAATAAAGTCCTGTGTGACAATGACAAGACCGCGGCGGTAGCGTTGAGAGAGGTCAGACAACAAATGTCGGCCTACACTACCATTGTCGCACATAAGTCACTTCAATGTGACAACGTCCCACTTTGGGATAAGTTGCTGTCAGAGCACCCTCCCCCTAAACGTACCTCTAGAGTAAGGGGTTTTAAGCCGACAGAGACTAGCCAGGATTCTGTATCGTCTGTGGAGACGTTTAAACGCCCGAGAGAGCCTACTCCCCCGGCAGCCACCTCCTCGTCGCAGGCGAGATCGAGGTCAAGGTCTCCCCTCAGACAACGGTCTTCAAGTCGGGCCTCTTCCCCGGCTAGTAAGAAGTGCAAGACTGAAGCTTCCCCCAGGGACCATGGTGGTGATTCTTCCAAACCTAGGTCCAGTTCGCGGTCACACCGTAGCCATAAATCCTCCAAAAAGGATTCCCATAAGAAGTCCTCTCGACATTCTTCTAAGTCTAGTGCATCTCATCGTACCTCTACACCTGACAATGTTTCTGTTACAGCCTCAGAGTATAGTGAAGCGCCTGTCCCTAAACAAGATTTACCTATTGATATTTTAACCCTAGAAATGGAGAGTTCAGGATATTCAATAATTGAGAATGTTTCAGACTCTCAAGAGAGCGTAGGCCAGAGCCTCGGTGTTTGGCGTTTTGCTCAGCCAGGGTCTGTCCATCCACGTCCGACTCATACGAGTCACACAGTAGCCGATGTCCACAGGGACGCGGCGACCCCATCCTCTATCCCTGATTTATCTTGGAAACAAGGTGCCCCTGCCTCGGCGGGGTCTTCTCAGGAGGATCGGGAGGGACAAGATGAAGTGTCATTAATTTCAGATAGGGAAGGACAAGGGTCAGGCTCAGGCCTGGACGCCGCCCATGATAATACTAATTCACCTGAAAGTTCTGCACCTAACCAGTTTGTTACAGCACAAGAAATTGATGGGTTACTTACTCATGCTCTATCAAAATTCTTTAATCAACAACGAGAAAACCCCACAATGGACTTGGGGGCTCCCTTGACAGGTTCTGCGGTACGGCCTCTGATAACGTCAATCGATTTATCTAAGATTCCTAACCCTCCTACTTTGTCACCGGCAGGGAGCTCTAAGCCAGCTACGGCGGCATTCACTACGTCAAATGTCAGGGTCATTACGGATGTTAATCCACCCCCTCTAGACAAAGCGCCTCTTAGAAAGGTAGCTATGCCCCTGCTTTATGGGCCAGACGAGTCATGGGTCCCTTTGAACCCCTCTAAGCCAGAGCTTGCCCAGCCTACCTTGTCAGGGGAACTCCCGGTACCACGTGAGTGGTTTATCCAGGGAAATAAGTCTAAGAAATTAAGGGCATTGGATGCCTTGGGTAATGTTTTGGATGTAAATATCAAGGCTATACCTAGTTATTATTATCAGGATTATTTTGTTTATGCATCTAAGCCTGCTTTACCCCCTGCCTCAGCTTCAAAACTTTTTTCAGACTGGTCTAAGCTGGATGGGTTTAATGATATTAAGGCTCTGTTGGCTATTACTCCTGAACTAGATTTACAGACCGTCACAGACGAGACAGCTAATCCAGTGTTGAAGGTGGGACAGTTAGGACCAGGACCTTGGGTGGATTGGGAGGTAGAGGCTCAGAACTTTGCAACCACTTTCACTTCTAAATCTTCCCACCAGATCCCTCAGGATACACATTCATGGTTCTCAATGCCGGTAGGTTCTGCCGGCGGAGTTCCGTCAGCTTTATTTTCCTTTTAGCTGCCCCTAAGATTAATCTTTGTGAACTAAAGGAACCATTCATTACCCCTACCCCTTCTCACCTAGACAGAGAATTTAGGCTTAGGGGAAAAGCTTTCCGCCTGTTTCGACAGTACATAGTTTCTCAACAGGTGGCTAAGTCTTTACTCAGGTCTACTCAGGCAATCGCAGACGCGGATGCTCGAAGATCAGTTGAATTATCCCGGCGTCTGATTCTTCAGTCGTCAATTCAATCCTTAGGTGACATACGCACAGCCTTACTTGAGGCGGTGCGAGCACGACAGGATCTTAGAATGTCATTAGTTCGCAAGCTGCCTGATCGCATTGCTAACCAGGTGGTTATGTCCCCAGTACTTACACCTTCTTTAATGTCCCCTGATGTATGGCGAACAGTGTTTAACATGGCACAGGCCGTGAAGCACAGTCCCGCACAGGCTAAGAAACCCGCATTTAACTTCCCCAAACCTAAGCCTCCTACTAAAGCTCAGCCAGGGGGTTCTAAGCCGTTTCTTCCGCCTAAGTCCTCCCAATCCCCCCTGGGTCAGTTCAGGCATAGACAGAGAGGGTTTTCAGGACAGAGGGGACGCGGCCAGTATAAGCCGGGTCAGGGCCAGTCTTCGGCCCACACCAGCCAGCCGGCGAAGCGGCCAACACCACCAAAACCACCATCAAAAAACTAAAGTCTTTCTCACTCCCAGTGCCTACCTTAGAGCCGGAGGAACCGAGGGAAGTACAGCCGGCGAACCCTTGTCTGCTAACTGGGTCGTTCCGAACGTGTCACCAAGCATGGCCGTTAAAAACATGGGCACGGATGGTGGCACGCAAAGGCATCACTTGGCAGTGGCTCCGGCGACCTCGCTTACGTCAGCCGACAACGGCAAATTGTGTTTCATTAGAGGTGGAGCTGCTGGTCCAGGAGATGATTGCCAAGAATGTCATCATCCCGGTACCCCCAGATTACCCTGTATTCACGTCAAAACTGTTTTTGGTTCCCAAACGGGACAGTGTTCAGATGAGGCCGGTCGTAGACCTGTCGTATCTGAATCTTCACATTTACAACGAGTCTTTCAGAATGTTAACAGTTCATCAAATCAGGCTAACACTTCCGCCGGGTGGCTGGATGTGTTCCCTAGACCTGACAGACGCCTATTGGCACGTGTCGGTCAACAAAAGATTTCAAAGGTTTCTGGCCTTGAGGATCAGGCACCAAAATTTTGTTTTTCAGAGGATGCCGTTCGGTTTGAACCTAGCACCTCGATTATTCACAAAACTAGTCAGGCAAGCCCTGATGCCATTGTTAAAACAGGGAATCAGAGTGTTGTGGTATCTAGACGACTGGCTGGTGGTGGCAGAGACACAACAATTATGCATAAAACATGTCAATATCATTTTAAATCATGTCAAAACTCTAGGCTTCAAGGTAAATCTGGTAAAGTCAAACCTTGTCCCCTCAAGAGTAATTCAGTGGATAGGGCTGGTCTGGGACACCGCCGCTCTCACTCTGAGTCAGAGTGTGGACAATCGCAACAGGTTTCGCAGGAAACTGTTCAGGTTTCTTCACAGTCTGACTACGACACGAAGAGTCTGGGAGTCTCTGGTCGGCTCTCTCAACTGGATTCAGCTAACTGTCAAGTTGGGCCGGTTGAAAGTAAAACGATTAATATTGGAGGGCAACAAATATTTCCCACTCTTACCGGCGGGAAAATTATGGCCCATACCAAAATTAATCCACACCTTACTAGCGGTCTGGGCGAAGAGGGAAACATTGCACTCAATCATGTCATGGACCTCTCCTCCTCCAACGGTATGGGTAGACACGGATGCGTCAGGCACCATAGGGTGGGGATTTCAGTCAAATCAGGGGCACCAGGGTCAGGGACTTTGGTCCCACTTAGAAATCGCTCACATAAATGTCAAAGAGTTACTAGTCCCATTGTATTTCCTTCAGGCTCACGGCTCGGCGTTACGGGGCAAGTCAGTGGCCTTCAGAATGGACAATCTGAATGCAGTTCACTGTATTCAGAAACAAGGGTCAACGAGGTCAAGGAAGTTGCTACTCGTGTCGGAAGAGATTTTTGTCCTAGCCACCAGTCTAGATATTTATCTTCACGCATCTTATCTCCCAGGCGTAGCGAACGTCTGGGCAGACGCTCTGTCCCGGAGACAGAGCACGACAGTAGAATGGGAGCTCAAGCAACCCATTTTCGACCTAATGATTGCGGAGCTCTCCCATCCACAAGTGGATCTTTTTGCGTCCGAGGAGACTCACAAGCTCCCTCTATACCTCACCCGCCGGACGATAACGCCGGCAGGGGGGCCAGACGCCCTAGTGACAGACTGGAACAGATGGAGCTCCATCTATCTGTTTCCACCGCCAGATGCGTCACTAATGTGCCACGTAGTGAACAAACTACGAGTTTATCGAGGCTTAGTCTCGCTAATCGCGCCCCTGTGGCCGGCGCAGGTGTGGTGCCAGCAGTTAATAATGTGGTGCCCGGACCCGGTATCGCTCCCGGTCAGGTACTTCCACTTAGACACGATTGGCAACCTAGAGACCTCGCTGACTTTTGCATTATGGACATTCAGGAGGCCAAGTGGCTAGCACCATACGGTAGGGATGTGACCAATAAATTGCTCAATCAATATACTCAGTCTACTAAGCGACAATATCAATCTCATTGGAAAGCTTTTACTTCTTGGATTGTTAGAACGGAACAAACTGTACCCTCAGTGGCATTGGTTTTTAATTACTTGAACTATCTGTTTGAGCAGAAACGTTTATCTGTGGTTACTCTGAAGCATCACTTAACTGCGATTAGAGTGCCCTTTTTCGACCTTACAGGTCTATCCATACCGGTGGCGGAGGAAACAGGATTTATGAGAGCGTGTTTTAAACTCCGCCCACCTCCCCGTCAGCTCATGCCTACTTGGTCTCTGGACAAAGCTTTGTCTTTACTTCATTCTCGTCTGTATCAAAATACTGCAGACTTTGCTTTAATCTTAAAGAAGGCAGTTACCTTTTGGCTTTGGCCACCGGAAACAGAGTGTCTGAGCTGGCGGCGATGAGCAACACACCTAATTGTCTTAGGTTTGGTAGACTTAATGATTCAATTTCCATTGCACCCTCCCCGGCGTTTGTAGCCAAGAATGAGCATAGTGCACACGTGTTTTCTGAATTCACGGTGCCGGCGTTAAAAAGGGGAAAGGTGCATCATAATTTATGTCCAGTGCAAGCTCTAACCAAATATTTAAGAATAGCTCCTCATAACCCCCAAGGTGCTTTATGGGTAGCGAGTACGGGTAAACGCTTACTTAAACGGCGATTAGCCTCTCTTCTGGTAGAAGTCATTAAAGAGAGTAATCCCGGCGTTGTGGGTAGGGCCCACGATTTACGCAAGTGGGCGGCCTCTTTACGTTTCCTGAAAAACTTTTCAGTTGAAGATATTGCGTCCACACAGTTGTGGGCGTCTAATCATACGTTTCTCTCTAGATACTTGTCAGTTGCTCTAGACAAACCTTCCTTACCATGTATAGCTTTAAGGCAGAGGGTCTAGGTGGCCCTGCAGTCACTTATGTTTATTTTCAAGGAAAGGGGGGGGGGGGGGGGTGCAGTCAGTTGACATAGGACACCCTAGACCCCGCCGGAGTATGAGAACTGTGATACAATTTAAGGTTGAAATGTGATATGAAAATTTCTCTGAGAGAATTTGTGCTAGTACAAAGTTTAGTACAAAACAACGGTGTTGTTATAGTAGTTTTAGCTGCGAAAGCAATGTAACATTAGTTCAATGGAGTTCATTAGCAATTGATCTCCACATGTATTTTGGGGTTTATGATGTGCACATATAAACTTATAACTTATTATTTGTCACCACTCGTTGAGTGGGGTGCCTTTTGTAACTACAGATCTGTGTTCAGAATCTTCAGGGTTACCTATTTTTGTCAGGCAGGCTTCTTTGAAGCACGCACCTGCCTGAACTCCTTTTTCTTGTATATTTCCGGCCTACGCCGTATTAAATACATTTTTCAAAAGTAAGAATACTATGTGGTTGTTTTTATTATCTGCTTTTCTAGAGTTATGATATGATTACGAATGTCCCCCTCCAGTCTTAGATATCAGGCATGTTCGTCAATGATGGAGGGGCCACTAATAAATTATAGGTTTGACTCCTGTAAGGAGATAGGAAAACCTAATATTTAGTAGTGCCCCCGTAATCATTGACGACTGGGGCCCTCCCGACCGTCCCCTTCCCATTCGTTGATGTATTAAGGATTTTGGTTTACTTGATATGTCAGTGAAGGAGGAATGACGCCTGAATCAGCGTCTGGTCAGAAATCCACACAAGTACATCCACGATATGATGGAAAGCTTATTGGATAGTTATTCTTATTTTCTTTTTGTTTTTATTTTTTACGAAGTTTTTTCGTAGTGAGAACCCAATTCATAATGACTGAAGCCATGAGTGAGGTCGCGTGCGCTCATGATGAAGGCTCCTCAGTTTTTAAATGCTCTGCGCGGTAGATTCAAACTATGGCGGATTAGTGTTTGAAGAGGATGCCTTATGTAATAGGCATGTTCGTCAATGATTACGGGGCCACTACTAAATATTAGGTTTTCCTAATCTCCTTACAGGAGTCAAACCTATAATATTGAGGGGAAGAACGCTTTACAGGTGGAGGGCATTTAGTGGGGGTAATGTAGGGGATTATTCGAGAGGTAGATGCGTGTGGAGGTTTTTGTCGAGTGAGGGTGGTAGGAGGATTGGGTGGGGGTATTGATGGGGGTTCTCGGAGCGGCGACTTTGTGGGGGGATTTAAGTGGGGGTGTGGAGGTCGGGTACGTCATTTTGGAGGGGCTTTGGTTGGGAGTTACTTGTGTGGTAGACGTGGTGGGTGAGGAGGGGTTGGTCGTTGGCATAGGGTAGTCTTTAGGGGGAGGTTGGTTGGGGGTTTTATGAGATGAGGTTGGTTGATGCGTGGGTGGGGTCGCAGGGATAGTGGAGGGGAAAGGGGTGGATGCGGGGTGGGCTAGACGAGTGGGTAGTGAGGGGAGGTTTAATTTGGAGGGTTGGGGGTAGGAATGTGTGTTGGGTGCGTTCTTTGGTGGGGTTGGTGATTTGATGGTGGTGGAAATAGGTGGTTTTGTAGGAGTTTGGTGGGGGGGCAGATCTAGAAGGTCATTCGGGGTGATGAGGTGGGGGTTGAGAGGGGATGAGGTTGAAGGGGAAGGTATTTTCTCTCGTGGGAGGGTGGGGATGGTTATTTTTGGAATATAGTTAGAGGGGTGATGGCGTTTGCTTGTGATTATTCGTCTTCTTTCCCTTTGTGGAGGAGAATTCGACGAAGAAGAAGAGGAGGAGGAGGATAGTGGTCTGGCAGCTCTACGGAACTTTGTTATCAGGGTGTGTTTTCTGGAGGGTTTAAAGGATTTCAGTCGTGGGCGTAAGTTGTAGCGTGAGGTGACTGGGGTAGGTTGTGTGGTGCGGTTGGGTGTGTACTTGGTTTTAGGTGGGGGTGGTGGTTTTCTTACTGTGGTGCCTGGTGGAGGTACTTCAGGGCTAGACGGGAGGGTTTCTGTTGTGGTCGGGGTTGTGGGTGGAGGTTTTCGTACTGTGATATTTTGGGGAGGTACTTGACTATGAGAAGTGAAGGAATTGGTCATGGTGGAGGAAGGTGTGATAGTGGGGGCTTGGGGTTTGTGGAGGTTAGTTTGGGGGGTATGTTGAGGAATGATCGGCAGGTTCGGTGCTGGAGGGTTTAGGCCCTTAGGGGTTTGTAGGGGAACATTCATAGCCTGAGTGGGAGGGGTAGTAGGGGTGTTCAATTCAGGGTCGGACGTGTGGGGTGGGGTAATGTCTTGTGGTTTTAGAGGTTTAAAAGCTCGGACGAATCTAGTTCTGAACGTGCGAGTCACGCCGTGATAATCAATGGTGACTTGATAGGCATTTGGGACTTTGATGATGGTGTAGGGGCCGACATAGCGAGGGCCTAATTGGTTGGTGACAGGGAGGTTGGCTACCATTACGGTGTCATGGATGGCGAAAGGGTTTTTATCATCGGGGTTATCAGTTTTGGTGTCTTGACAGGTTTGGGCGGTATGGAGGGTGTTTTGCAGATGTTGCAATGGGTCAATTGTGGAGGTGTTGGAGGGGAGGTGAGCGTGATGGTGGAACGGCAGTAACAGGGGGGGTACGCCGTAAACACGTTCATGAGGCGAAATACCGTCTTCTCGGGGACAGGTGTTCATGCCCCATTGTATCATTTTTATCTGTGATGGCCAGTCTGAGGTGTTAAGAGCAATCATTTTGGTACGTAACTGGTTGTTGATGGTGCGATGGCTGCGTTCGCATATAGCATTTCCTTGAGGCCAGTACGGGGATGAGTGTTTGATCTTAATACCGCATTGTTGGGTGAACTGTGGCCAAACGTGTCCACTAAACTCGGGGGCATTGTCGGATAGAAGAGCAAGAGGAAGGCCGAATATAGGGAATACTTCTGTGGCAAGCAGTGTGGCGACTGTGGTGGCTGTGTGGTCTTTAACTGGGCAGGCTATTAAAAAAAATTAATATACGTCAACAAATGTGACGATATAGCGTTTGCCAGCGTAAGAAGGAAACGGGCCCATGATGTCAAGGGATCGGACTTGGAACGGTTTGGTAGCCGACATGGTACCAGCTGGGCCTGGGGTGCGTGATCTATCCTTCCCCAATAAACACGGTTTGCAGGATTCTGTCACTCGTGCAATTTTGGAGGGGTTGGGGGTCCAGTATTGGTCTGTGAAGATTTTTAACATCTTCTTTTGTCCAAGGTGTATGCCGTTTCCCTCGTGGATGGCAATCATGTAGTCGTGGGCAATGGTGGGGTCTAAGATTATGTGACCAGAGTCTGTGGCAAGTTGATCTCCCCAGCGAGTCAGTTTCCTGAAGATATTTAACGGTATCCAGGGTGGTCTGATTCTTGCTTCCCAAGATTGAATTAGGGAGGGGGCTGAGGGGGAATTATGTTGGGGGATGGGGGTAGATAACAACTCAGTGTTTTGTAAGGCGGCTAGGTTGGTGGGGGGGTCTTTTGGTACTGGCAAACGTGACAGGGCGTCTGCATTGGTGTGGAGTTTGCCTGGACGATACTGTATTGTAAAGTCGTAGTCCTCTAGTGTCTCCCTCCAACGTACCAAAATGGCTGAGTTGGTTTCGCACTTACGCAGCCATTGTAAAGATTGATGGTCGGTTATCATATCGAGTTTTGCGCCCAACACAAATGACCGGAAGTGGCTGAGTGCCCAAATGATCCCTAAGCACTCTCTCTTGGTGGCTGCATAATTCTGTTGTGCTTGGTTGAGGGTGGAGCTAGCATACGCTATAACATGTTCCTCTCCGTCTCTGACTTGAGCTAAAACTGCACCAATGGCGTACAGAGATACGTCGGTATAAAGACGGAACATTTTATGGTAATCAGGGAAAGCGACAATAGGGGCTTGGATTAGCTTTTGTTTCAAAGTGTTAAACGCGAGGTCTCTTTCAGGTGTCCAGGTGAACGGGGTGTCTTTGTGGGTGAGTTGGTGGAGGGGTCTGGCTATGGTGGCAAAGTGGGGGACGAAACGTCTGTAGTATGTGGCTAAACCTAGAAACGAACGTACTCCTTTGACGGTGGTGGGTGGGGGTTGGTTTTGTATGGCTTGCAGTTTCTTTGGGGCTGGTGCAATACCATGTTCAGATATTACGTGGCCGAGGAAGTCTACCTTATTTCGGGCAATCTCGCACTTTGAGGGTTTTAATTTCAGCCCGGCGGCTCGGATTCTTTGAAGGACTTGTCTCAACCTGAGGAGGTGTTCTTCCCAGGTTGGCGAGTACACAATAATATCGTCCAGATAGGCTAGGCAGGTTTCCCAGGTTAGGCCATCTAGTACCGCTTCCATCAAACGGGAGAAAGTGGCGGGTCCGTTACAGAGGCCAAAAGGTAGGACGTTAAATTCGTAGTGGTGGCCACCACTAGTGGAAAATGCTGTTTTCTCTTGGTCCTCGGCCTTGATAGGTACTTGCCAATACCCTGCTTGCAAGTCGAGGGTAGTAAACCATCTGGATCCGTGTAGGGAGTCAAGGGAATCGTCTATCCGGGGTAAGGGCGTAGCGTCTTTAATGGTTACGTCATTCAACCTCCTGTAATCGACGCAAAAACGGGTTGACCCATCTTTCTTTTTGACTAGGACAACAGGGGAAGACCAGGGACTAATGAACGGGGTGGCAATACCGGCCTCTAACATCTCTTGGACTTGGCGTTCCTCTTCCTGACGTTGTATGGGATTTTTTCTACGGGATGGTTGTCGTATGGGGGGGCCTGTGGTGTTAATGATGTGTTGTTCTACATCGGTCTGTCCGATTTCGGGGGGTTGTTGGGCAAACACGTCACTGAACTCTAGCAATAGGTCGTACATGCCGTTTTTTTGGTGGTCGGATAATGTGTCCGGGAGAGGGGGCAATTGGAGGCTGGTAGGGGTGTCATTAAAATCCATGGGGAGGTCATCAAAAGTTTCGAGGTCTCCTATAATGAGACCTTTTGGTAATGTCAGGGATTCCTCAGAGATATTTGCCACGAGAATGTGGTTGATGCGAGCGGAAATGATGGCGGGTTGTAAGAGGCAACGATTGGGGTTGGTGGACGTGGTAGTGGGGGAAAATATCATGTGAGTTTGGGGTATGGGCCGAAGATTCACCCATTTTTTATGGCGGGGGGGGAATTTGGCATTTATCCTGAACTACAGCTGGGCTAATGATGGTGGGGGATTGACTGGCGAGCAGGTGCTTGGTACGCATAAGGGGGGAAAGGTCACTTTGGTGGGGGTCACGCGTGAGGGGGGGATTAACGGCGCGTGTGGGAGGATCAGTGGGGCGCGGTGTGAGGGAGTTAGAAAACGGGATTTGTTGGAGGGACTGTGGAGGGTTGGTGGGGGAAGGGTTAGGTGTAGAACATGGGTTATTGGTGGAGGACTGATGTATTGATTTGGGGTTGTTAACAGGACGAATGTGGGGATTTTTGGTGGCAGTCACGGTCTGGTTAAAGGTTATCTGGGACTGGTGAGTTTGTTTGTCATTAGAGGGCGAGTCAAGTGTGGGGTTGTGAAGTTTTCTAGGGGTGTGAATTGTGTGGGGGTGGAAGGGAGCTACTGACGGAAAACTGTCACAAGGGGGATTGGGGTGGGTGTGGAATAGCTGGACATTTGTGGGGGCATGGTGGGAACATGTTGGTGTCCCTCGGTCGGCACGCGTGAGGGGGGGATTAACGGTGCGTGCGGGCGGGTCAGGGTGGTGAGAGGTGAGCGAGTTAGAAAACGGGATTTGTTGGTGGGACTGCGGAGGGTTGGTGGGGGAAGAGTTAGGTGTAGAACATGGGTTATTGGTGGAGGACTGGTGTATTGATTTGGGGTTAACAGGACGAATGTGGGGAATTTTCTTGGTGACAGGAACGGTCTGGTTAAAGGTTATGTGGGACTGGTGAGTTTGTTTGTCATGAGAGGGCGAGTCAAGTGTGGGGTTGTGAAATTTTCTAGGGGTGTGAATTGTGTGGGGGGGGGGGGGAAGGGAGCTACTGACGGAAAATTGTCACAAGGGAATTGTTGTTGGTTGTGGGATAGCTGAACATTTCTGGGGGCATGGGGAAAACATTGTTGGGTACATCGGTCGGCATTTTTCCTGGAAACATGTGTACATAAACATTTGATAGAATCATGGTTACATATATCAGAGTCTGTCCTGAAAACATGGGAGGATTTATCCTGGACAGAATTACGAGAATGAAGGGGATTACCGAGAGGGAATTGCTTGGACTTGTCTTCTTTCGTTTGAGACATTTTTTTACTGAATTGGGTGATATTTTGAGAGAACTCGGGGCAAGGGGAGGGTTTAGGAGTCACCTTAGTGCTAGCTGCAACTTGGTAACCCTGACTCAGGGTTTGTTGAGGGGGAAGGTGTTTTTTCTTTTTGTGAATGGGTTTCTGCGTGATGGGTTTGTCAGAGGCTTTGGGTTGGAATTTGTTTTTGAATGAGATCAGCCTTTGGCCGCAGTCAACCTGGGCCTGGAGTTTTTGAAGGAGGTCAAGTCCAAGGAAACCATCGTAATGTTTACAGTGGGAGGAAAATACTGTGAACGTGTGATAACAACGAGCATGAGGGGCAGGAGTAGTTACTGATAGGGGCAAAGTGTCTCCTAGGAGATTTAAGTAAGTATCAGCAGCTGAGATTAGTTCTGCTTTGGTGGTTAACAAGGGGCCAAATAGTCGGTGGTGTTGATCATAATAAGACTTGAACAAACATGACTTGGCAGCTCCCGTGTCGATTAACAAGCGGACAGGAATGTCCTTGATTTTGGCCATGTAATAAATGGGGGCAGTGCGGTCAGTTATGGCGTCCCCCGCCGAGGCCATCTTGGGCGGGGGTACTTTAAAAATCCTGGGATCGGTATCTACCTCCTCCAGGGTTTCCTCGGTATCCTCTGAGGTCATGATAGGGGCTATTTCTCCAGTGTGTCTTTCCTCCATTTCTTCCTTTTGTCCCAACTCCTCTTCATTTACAGAAATGCGAGGAGTAAAGGGGCGAGGTTTGGCAGAGTCACGAATTTGATGGAAGGCACACTGAGCATTACAGGCAGGGAAATCATAGGGGTTGATAATTACTAAGGTAGGGTTTTTACTTTGGTAGGTGTTGTAGGTTTTGTTCCGGTTGAAGATTCTGCGTGGCTGGGTAGGTTGGAACCGGGGTCTACTGGGTTGGGGCTTGCCGGAAGGGTAGGTGGGTCTGTTGTGGATGAGGCTGGGTAGGCATTCTTGGAGTTTTGGTGGTCGGGGTGCTGCGGGTGCGTGGGAAACCTCTTGATTACAGCGATTTGGGTGGGTGCTTCTGTGCGCACGGCCAAAATACGTCAGATCGTGATGAGATCTTTTTGGTATCCGACGAAATCGTGCACACGGAAATGGACTTTTACTGCTGAGGGCAATATAGATACAAGGTTGACCAGAATCTGCTGCACTTGTTGGATTCTGGTCAATGTGGGGAAAGAAACTTTTATGTGTTGGGCAATCTTATTCACTGTGGCATCTAGATCGCCTTCGAATTTAGTGTCTTGGATAAGGGTGTGGGCCACAAAAACGCCCAACGAAGGCTTAATGGCTTCTATCACTATTGGGCGAAATTCGTCCCAGGTGAGAGCAGGGTGTACTTGATAGGCAACCAGGGAAACCGCTTTTCCCAGGTGCGTTAATGTCACGGCTATTTTTTCTGCATCCGTGGTATAAACTAGGTCAAGTACGGGTTTCACTATGTCCATGAACGTTTCGATCTCGTAAGTTTCTCCATCATAATGTGGGATGTGAATGTGAGAACGGTGCGCCATGATGTTATCGTGTTCTGGCTGTTCCAAAACTTGCAATGTAATGCAACCTTTTATCTGAATCAAGAACCACCGCTGCCGCCAATGTTATGCCCTGTTTTTCTACAGGATTAACTTGGGTGATGTGGGCTCTAACTGACTGGGTATATAAGGCTGCATGCACAATACAAGGTATGAGGAATAGAGAACACAAAATAAACACACGGTAACAAGACACATGATCACGTTTATTTAAGTAGGTGAATAGGGAGCATAGAAAAATAGGAATACTCGTACAAGACAAATAATAGAAATGAACTGCTAGCATTAGTAGATCTAGATGGAGCATAGTCTCCCACTTCCAACGTTCAGGTATACTCTTCTGATCACTGGTTTGGTTCGCAAGTTTATATACTGGAAGACCTCAATGTACTTATGGATTCAATTTCACTAATTAGATTTATTACTGGCAGGTCTGGTGCACAAGTAGTAGTTCACAGCTAGAATTAGACACGCGTATGTTTTAGAACACGGGAATTCTAGTAACCTCAGGGGGGTACTGATCTAAGTTTTATATTCTTATGGCAGAAATACGTAGAACACAAATCAGTGGGCGAACGTTAGATATCACTAGGGTTTTAATATCTGGATAAAGGTAATTACGAGAGTTAATGTCGCCTGTTAATTAATGAACACTGATACGCTTAGTACTTCCCAAATGGAATGGTTATATATGAATTACACTGGGCAAAGTTATAGCCACTTCATAGAAAGATTAATAAGTGAATTTCGAATTAGTACTATTTTTTTTTTTTCTTTTTTTTTTTTTTCTATGTGATTGAGGGAGGCAAAAGGCATAACTGCCTATAGCGAGTGCCTCCCCCATAGTTGAAAGAGTGACAGGGCCAAAATCAAGGGACGTTCGAGCCAAAATGCCTGGACACATGGAGTTTGAAGCAATTTAAGTCATAGGAAGAGGGAAAGACTGATTCTGGGAGAGAGTTCCAGAGCTCAGCTGTCGAGTAGAAGAAAGTTTGAGAGTAACGTTTCACTCTTGGGTTGGAGAGTTGCACAGAGTAGGGGTGGGATTGAGTTGCAAGACGGGTACCACGTGCCCTACGTAAAGGAGGTGGTATGCACTGGGATAGCTCTGATTATTATAGTAGCGATAGAATAGCGAGAGAGATGCAACATTGCGGCGGAGAGAGAGATTGCAGAGAGTTGGTGAGTGGACGGGAGTTAATGATACGAAAGGCCTTCCTTTCAACTTTGTCTAGGAGAGCGGTGTGGGAGGAACCTCCCCACACATGTGAACAATACTCAATACAAGGCGCACTATGCCCCTGTACAGAGCAAGAAGCTGTGGGGAAAAGAACCCCCTAAGGCGGTTGAGCACACCCAGCTTCTGGGAGGTTGCCTTAGCAAGACTGGTAATATGGTCCTTCCAAATGAGAGCAGAAGAAAAAGACCAAGAATATTGAGAGAAGATGAAAGGTTGATTTTTGTATTGTTGAAGAATAAGGATAGTCCGCTGGAGATCCTGACGGGTAGATAGATGGAGAAATTGGGTTTTGGAAGCATTAAAGTTAACAAGGTTTTCTCTGCCCCAATTGGAAATAGTGTTTAGATCAGAATTTAAGAGTTCTATGGCTTCATTACGTTTGTCGTTGAGGGATTGCTGGCTGGGGCGTTCTGAAAAACTAATGGAGTAGTGTAAGGTTGAGTTGTCTGCGTATGAATGGATGGGAATTAAGGTACAGTTAAGGAGATCATTTATAAAATTAGAAAGAGGAGATAGGACAGAGCCCTGAGGAACACCGGAGTTTTGAGTGAACAATGGCCGTCCACAACCGCGGCTATGGAACGGCCGGAAAGGAAATTAGAGACAAAGGCACAGATGGAGGGATAGAAACCGAAGGAGGGTAGTTTAGAAATTAAAGATTTATGCCAGACTCTATCGAAGGCTTTCGATATGTCTAGTGCAATAGAAAAAGTCTCACCGAAGTCCCGGAAGGAGGATGACCAAGTTAGTAAGATATGAAAGAAGATCACCAGTTACCCTTAAGGAAGCCATACTGGCGATCTGAGAGCAGATTATGAGAAGAGAAATGCTTAAGAAATTTGGAGCAAGAATAGTTTCAAAAACTTTAGAAAGACAAGAGATAAGAGCAATTGGACGATAGTTGGAGGGTGAGAGCGGTCACCCTTCTTTGGGACAGGTTGAATGTGAGCAAACTTCCAGCATGAAGGGAAGACGTTAGAGGATAGACAGAGACGAAAGAGTTTGCCTAGGCAGGGAGTCAGCACGGAAGCACAGTTTTTGAGAACAACAGGAGGAACACCGTCCGGACCGTACGCCTTATTAGTGTTAAGCCCAGAGAGGGTAGAAAGTACATCTTTAGAAGAGATTAGGATATTAGGCATAAGTAAGAGAGAGGAGGGCGGAGAGGGAGGAATAGCACCGGATCATCCAAGGTGGAGTTTCTAGCAAAAGTTTGAGCGAAGAGTTTAGCTTTGTCAGAGGAAGAAGTGATGGTTGTGCCATCGGGGAGGGAAAGACGAGGAAGAGAAATTGTTGGAGAGGTTTTTGGCTAGATGCCAGAAAGCTTGGGAAGAGCTAGAGTTGGATAGTTCAGTGCATTTATTATTGATGAAAGAGTGTTTGGCAAGTCGAAGAACAGATTTGGCTTGATTCCGGGCAGAAACATAGGAAGAATGAGAGTCTTGAGTTTTAAGGCGTCGGTACCGTTTGAATGCTTCCTCCTTATTGCGGACAGCAGTAGAACAGGCGTGAGTAAACCAAGATTTTTTAGCATTAGTCTGAGAGAAAGAGAATGGAATGTATGCTTCCATGCCCGATAGGATTACCTCGGTAATGCGTTCAGCACTCTCCTCGGCCATGGAAGCAGAAATCATTCCATGGGAAATCAAAGAAGTACTGCCGAAGAGCCTCCCAGTCGGCAGCGCCAAAGTGCCACAAGCCGCCGGCTAGGAGGATCGGTTCTGTACTGGAGAGATAGGACAGGTGACAGAGATAAGTTTATGGTCGGAGGAGCCCAGAGGAGAGAAAAGATCGACAGTATAAGAAGAAGGGTTAGAAGTTAGAAACAAGTCAAGAATGTTGGGCCGATCTCCGATGCGATCCGGGATACGGGTGGGTTGCTGAACTAACTGCTCTAGGTCATTTAGGATAGAAAAGACGTAGGCTTGTTCACCAGGTGGATCAGTAGTGTGAGAGGAGAGCCAATGGCGGTGGTGAACGTTGAAATCTCCTAAGATGGAGATTTCTGAGAAAGGAGAAATGGATAGAATGTGTTCCACTGTAGAGTTTAGATAGTCAAAGAATTTCGGAAAGTTAGTAGAGTTAGGGAAAGATAGACAGCACAGAAATATTTAGTAAGAGAATGACAGGAAAGTTTGAGCCATAAAGTTGAGAATTCAGAGGAGTCGAAATCGGGAACACGATGGCACAACATCCGCCTTTGGCTTTGAAACTAGGATAGAGAAAGTAGGAGGTTACGAAGAAGGGGTTGCTGGAAGTTGCTACAGACACCTGAGTTTCGGTGAGGAAGAGAAGATCAGGTTTGTAGGAGGAGAGATGGTGCTCAACAGAGTGAAAGTTAGAGGAAGTCCGCGAATGTTGCAGAAATTAATAGAAAGAGTAACAGGCCGAGGTCCAGGTAATTGTGGGGTCGTCAGGGGATGGTCGGTCGGATGAGGGGGCATTTATGGTCAGGGCTAGACCCAGGTGAGGTTATAGGCATGTGATAAAGAGTCGCTGGAACTCCTGTTTCATTTGCTTGGCCTCTCTTACTGATTTTCTTTGTGCCTCATTGACGCTGAGAGCAATCCAGCTAGCTCTCACAAAGTCTCCTCCTATCCACTTCACTACACTAAACATGCACACCACACTTCATTCCTCCACACCAAAATTAAAAAAAAAAAAATTATGAATTGTAGCCCAGCCTCGGAGTCCCCAGGGGGGGGCCCTGGGGACTCCGAGGCTGGGCTACAATTCATAATTTTTTTTTTTTTAATTTTGGTGTGGAGGAATGAAGTGTGGTGTGCATGTTTAGTGTAGTGAAGTGGATAGGAGGAGGAGGTGTTTGTGAGAGCTAGCTGGATTGCTCTCAGTGTAAATGAGGCACAAAGAAAATCAGTAAGAGAGGCCAAGCAAATGAAACAGGAGTTCCAGCGACTCTTTATCACATGCCTATAACCTCACCTGGGTCTAGCCCTGATCGATTGGTGCCTACAATCTCCCCACAACTATAACACGTTAGTACTAATAAAGTGAATCTTGGATAGTATTTTGTTGGTCTGGTCCTGGTTATATTGCGTCCGTGATGTTGGGGGCTAACGACTGGTTCCTCGGCCGTCCAGGTGGTCCAAATGTAGGAAGTTCTCAAGTCGGATCTCTTGGCGATCGGTGCTGGCTACACGCTTATATACCCACTAGTGTGTGTGAAGGTTATAAGGTGCACGTAGATACTTGTACGTAGACAGATGCTTCTATTTTTTGTTATATCTGCCACTGAGTCTGCCATCTCTGGAATCTCACAACTCAGGAACAACACAAGGGCAGAGCTAGAGGTTAACTTCAGGGGGGTTTGCCACTGGTTGGTGTCTATCTTTCAACTGATTTTACTGGGGGCTGGAGCTGGGTTTATAGGCTCCGTTCTGGACCCTGTAGGCCATAGGGATCTCGAGTCTTATGGAATTATTTGAGCTCTCAATAGATATGGGAACTAGGTAAGGTGGTGATTACTGTTGTGGCACATGGCTATAGGAAGCCTTCATATTGTGATATAACTGAGCCTTAGTAAGAGGTACTATTTTGGCTATACTGGAAGTATTGAGGGGAGGGAGACTGGATCTACTTTGCGGGGAGGACTGGGACAGCTGTCTCTCTTATATGGTTCAGTCTTCATTCTATGGTATAGCTGAGGTGCTAATTTGATTATCCGAGTATGCAAGAAAGGTGAATGGGTTATTGTGGGTAAATAGAAGTTAGTAAGGGGGTTAGACATGCATGGTTAGTTCATTGATAGGAAGAATTCCTGTGCTACCTGGCAATGACCCGGAAGTCAAAACAGGGGTCAGGTATACCTCCGCAGGTGTGGGGGTCTCCCTCCTCGGGTGGGTAAAAAGGGGTAGCTGGGCGCCCTCTCTCTGGGATGGTCGTCCGGCGGCTGTGGCTAGGGGCTTGCCATATCACCAGTGTTTGTAATAGCCCTCTGTTTATGAGACAGATGTGGGTGTCTTTAATACCAAAACCGAAGGTGCCTTGGCTAGCTGGTTTTAATCGGTTGGTTGTTAATTGTATGGTTTGCTGGATGTGGTGGAGACTGGGTTGCTAACTCTGCCACAATTATCTGGAAGTATGGCAATAGAAGTTAGTTACTGGCGAGGCGGCTAGCCTCGCACCGACGACCATTGGGTGCAGGGTTGTGAATGGGTTGTAAGGGAATAGATGGCATGCAAGGGGTTAGTAAAGTTCTAATGTTGTTTCGGCCTACTAAGGGAAGGTAGGCTGGATAGAAGTATATATATAAAAGGTTGGAGAGCATTAGCAACGGAAAAATCAAGGATCTTCAAGAGGTATGAGGGATATGGTGTAATGCCCTCGAAAATGTCTCGCAACCCCAATAATGTACTACCCGAGTTGACGTCAGGTATAGTGTAAAATAGTCGTGGATGGTAAGTCCAATAAACTCATCACGTGAATCACCACGAGACTATCACCTGGTTCTTAAAAATCGGACTAAGGTTGCTATACTTTTAGTACGTCTGTGGTAGTACAGTGGGTTAGCGCGCGGGCCTGGTGGTGATGGTCATGGTCACTAACCAGGGTTCGAACCCCACCCAAGGCATCTCAAAACCTGTGGGTTTTTAGGAGGGTTAAACTCCCTTCAGAGGTTCGAGCCCCGCGCCAGATACCAGGAAAGGGTTGATCCTTAAGTGGGCCTGGGGATATTTCAGGACAGAAAAATTCCCTTCACACCTAGCATTTCATAAATCATACTCCTGAAGGGGTTAATGGCCGAATATATATTTAACTTTCAGTGCTAGTTTAGTTTAGTTATTTTTGGTACTATTAGATTTTATTCAGTTTGAAAAGGGCCTCCAACAGGCTTCAAACCATCTCGCTTCCACACATCCTTTAACTGCACATAATCCTCGAAATAGATAAAGATGAGAGACTTCGCCGGTACAGGAGTAGTGAAAGATTAAGATACCATCTGAAAGTCATAATCTGTATTATCGGTAAAGAACGCTCATTCCCACAGTATTCGTTCGGCATCAGGCGCTGCGGTTCAGTCCTCAGTCCTGAGGACAAAAACTTGTCCATGTGAACCGGCCTTTATACTATCATATTCTAGCTGTCCTTATCTCTCATATTCAAACTTTCTCTAATGGGGGAATGCTGGTTACCAGGCGCACTGACGGGTCTTGAAGGCTAGCCTCCTCGCAGTGACTCAATCAAACAAGAAGACTGAACCAAAACAAAGTCCGTTAACTAAGCTCTAGCTGTTTCTGGAGAAAAAAAAAAAAAAAATCACCGGTGTATAGCCAAGGTGAGCTGGTTCAAGAAAAATAAAAAGGGACAGCAACTCCACAAGAAGAAGAAGCTGCCCCGGTAGTGACAGGTGGTCCAGTCTCCAGTGTTTTTCTTTTTTATTGTTATTTTTAGGCCTTGTCTGTTGCGGCTGCCCTTGGTCAGCATATGTGGGGGTTCAGAGAGGTGTTAACTATAGGTGCATATAATTATAGCCTAGGCTATTGCTTAACTTTGTACTGGGCATGTAACATAATTTTACATATCCTAAAGGCCTTTAAGAAGTCACTTAAAAACACATTTGTTCAGGGAATGTTATGACTTAGAAGATGGCATTGTGAGACAAGACTATAAGTGCTAGATGGTTTAAAGGGCAGCTGCGACGAGCGTCACATCTAGTGACGGAGCGTGGCTGAGAAACTCCACACCAAGTAACAAGTAAGTAACATGTTGCTTTGGGGGATTTGGATAGGCCTAGCCTTTAGCCTAGGTTAAGTGGAGGGTAACATTCAAGGAGACTACTGCAGGCCTCTTCTTCTTCTTACCTCTGGCCGGGTATAGGTAATCCTAGTGTTTACTAGCCTATAGCCCTTTGAAAGGACATTAGCCTAACCTAACCTAGTATTATAGGTGGGGGCTGCTGCCTGCTGCCCCCACACCCCCGCTTTGACTTAGATTTTTGGTGTATTTGTCTGTGAAGTGGGTAGGCCTATTTTTCAATTTGTTTATAATGAAAATCCTCCATGCGGACTATAGGCTATGAAGAAAAATATGACGAATCTAGGCTATTGGTGCCTATTTTCCCTAATAAATTGTTTCTCCTAACGTCGCACTACTGTCCTTGAATATTATCAAGTGGATAAATCTAGTTATACTACCCCTATTTTGTCGCTATTCTGTTGGTACTAATGGGTTAATATTATTAGTAGTAGACTTAGTATGGTTTGATGATGCGCGGAAATGTATATTTGACTTGAAATAGAAACATTGAAGTATTAAAAACCTTCGCAAACTCATAAACAGGGGACGTGAGCAGGGTTTAGACCGTCGCGCACCCATAAACAGGGAACGTGAGGGGGAGTTTAGACCGTCGCGGAGACAGGTTACTTTTCGGTTAGGTTAAGTTAAGTTAGGTTAGGCTAATGTTAAAAATACTAAAATGCGACGGTCCTTGGTATTAACCCGGGAACTGCGGGGAGACTCTTAAGAGTGAGTGAAAAAAAAATCAACTTTTGACATCGAACAAATTTTTTTTTTTTTAGCCTAGGCCTAGCCTATTTTTATTTTTTTATTTTTTTTTGGCCCCTGGGCCATGCAAAATCTCAGTCCTCTACCTCCCCTCCTTCCCCACTTTCCTCCTCTCCTTCAGTTATCACCTATTTTCTCTGTTATTCCCTTATTCTGAGGTATATTTTCGTGCTAACATTAGCGTGTTGCAAGCAGGGTGTTGTCATCACTGATGGCAAGAGAGAGAGAGAGAGTATCGATCGACTGTGTCTCAGTGGCCTTGGGGGAAATTGGCGGGAAAGCAGCTTGCCTCACCCATACATTATACAACTCGCGGGCTATATCTCCGATTTTGACCATCCAAACGCTGTTTCAGGGTGTCAATCCACAAAATATGAATTGTGTTATCATTATGATTTATTATTTTGTTATCATTATAGCGCGACGGAGCGGCGAAGGCGCGAGCTCTAGGAGGGTCTGGGCCCCGGGGGCATGTCCCCCCGTGTTTTTTTTGAGAATTTAGGTGTCTCAAACAGTATTTTCTGCAAATCTAAAAAGCATTCCAGATGGAAAATATGGAGACCAAAATTATGTCAATTTACCTTTTTTGTTTCTTAAAAAAAAAGGGGGTTGGGGGAGTTTCTGTTATCATTATACAAAAAGTTCATTTGCGTTATCACTCAAAAAAACAGCGTTGTTTGACACCCTGCGCTGTTTTCACTCGTTTTATTGTTGTTTCAGGTTAATACCTTTATAATCAACCCATAATAGGTGCATATGGATAAGTATTAATGCTATTAATGGTACAATGAATATTTTAGTGACGGAAACACCTCAAATACGTCAGCACAGGGGGACGTTTCCAATTACCCCCATGCGCACTTGTTAGGTTAATCAACATTGTATATCAAAGAAAACATTAAAAACAACAAATTACCTGAAAAACTCTTATCTGGTTGGTGATTATTTTTTTTTCCAGTTTCCGCGTCTGCTGAACCATCCAAAAACACGCTAAAAGGCGTGTTTTGAAGGGGGGAGGTAGTGGGGTAGGGGTAGTATAACTAGATTTACCGGTGTCTATTTCGTGAATAAGTTTTGGCCCTAGCGAAGTACTTTTGTTTTTGCCTTGGCCTAAAACTATTCTAGCCTAGGCTAGGCCTATACAAAAAGTCAATATTAAGGAGACTCACCACCGCTAGTCCGCTACTTTCAAGGTATCTTTGTTGGGTTTGTTATTTTTTAGGTTTAGCCCATCAGTGTTTTAATAATGATAGCCTAGCCTAATTAGGCCTAGGCGGAACTTTAGTTACCCTCGCAGGCTCGCAACCCTCTTTCGGAAATTATGCGCTAGGCTATCTGTGTTTTTCACTCGCGCAGAGCTTTCTTTTGGCCTAATTTCTTTAATTTGACATCCAGTACTTGGTTCATTATTTAAGATACTTTTCGTAATTCTTGGCAAAGCAAAGGCATAGGCCTAGCCTAATTTTACTTTTGATAATTATTTGTTTATTAGCCTAATAAGTACTAGGCCTAGGCTAGGCCTAATTTTGGGTAGAATGTAGAGTTTGGGCGCCGAGGCGTACCGCCAGCCTTGTTTATACTACGCAGAGCGGCGTCGGACGCTTGCCATCATGTTAGTCTATTTTGACTGCCACT
Organism: Paralithodes platypus; assembly: GCA_032716605.1. Taxonomy (NCBI): domain Eukaryota; kingdom Metazoa; phylum Arthropoda; class Malacostraca; order Decapoda; family Lithodidae; genus Paralithodes; species Paralithodes platypus. The sequence continues at coordinate 69,588,739 of CM064486.1, forward strand.
GGATACAATGTTGAGGGGGGCTTTGCCCCACCATGACTTATTGTCATAGGCCTAATCATATATATTGCCATAATCATATTGCCAGCAGGGGGCAAATAACCGAAAAATCTCAGTCAAAATAGACACAGTTAACCCGGGAACTGCCGGAAGACTCTTAAGAGTCAGAGAAAAAAAAATCAACAGATGAAGGTATTGAGGGATAGGCTAAGCCTTTGGGTTTAATGTTATTTTAATACCACAAATTTTGTTGATATATTTGAAGATAAATATTGAATCTATATGCTCTAAAGATCATAAGAAATTTTGTTTTAACTCTCGACAAAACCTAATAAAAAAGTATGGTACTAAAATGTCTTTTTTGTAACAAGGTTGTCAATACGGTACTTTCAGTCATCGATAGCTCTAAAGATCATATGAAAATGTGTTAAACCCTCGGAAAAACTTAATATAAAAGTATGGTATCAAATTTTAATTTTCGTAACAAGGTTGTCAATACAGTACTTTCCCGTTATCAATGTATAATCAAAGCTGAAGATTGCAGATTAAACACCGTAGACTTCATCGACTTTTTTCACCTTTGTATAATCGACAGCCAATGTTTTTTTGTTTTTTACTAAGGGATTAGTACTCAACCAGCGGGGGTGTGGGGGCAGCAGCCCCCACCCATAATACTAGGTTTTGTTAGGTTAGGCTAATGTCTTTTCAAATCACTATTGGGGGGTGTGTCTCAACATCGATCGATAGGCCTAATGGGGAAAATAGGTTTTCCCGAGATTTCTAATTAATTACAAACCCTATATATTGATGCAAATGACCTATTTTGTTTATAAAAAACACTCGGAAAATTCGTGGTATTAAAATAACATTTTTCCAGCCTTTGCAACGGCACCTCTTTAACCCGTTGAGCCCCGGCTAGTTATAATATTTTGTTCACCCCAGTCCCAAGCCATTTTCACTTATTTTTTTTGTTTGCTAAAATGGAAGACAAGGATGAGAAATGAAAAAAAAACAAAAAAAAATCACCTCTGACATTTTTTTTTGGGGGGGGGGAGCTTCAAAAAAATGTGTTGAGCCAAAATGGAAGAGAATGGTGAGAAATGAACACACAAATAAAAAAAAACTCATTTCGGTCATTTGGGGGGGGGGGGGGTTTCAATAGTTCGTGTCCCCCGCATGACCTCCCGCCCGGGAGCACTAGGGTAAAAACTGAGTATGGCATTGTACGGCATACATCCTAAGGAGTATCTCGCATAAATCTCAAGCCTCTAGCTCCCATACGACCGGAGTAATGAAGGTTCAAAGTGGCGGTAAACTAGGGGTGTAAACTATCCCCACTAAGCCCACCACCACCAGCCGCGCGGCTGTCTCGGCCCGCTCACACCTACTGGCCCGGCTCCCCCACACACTACGGTACCGCCCCCTCCTATTCTCCCGCCATTTCCTACCTTACGAGCCACGTAAGTGTTTTTTATATGTCGGACGCACGTGATGCGTCGCTGGGAGTTGGTGATCAAAGACTGCCGACGCAACACGTGCGACGCTGGGTCTCAACGGGTTAAACATCGAAAAAAAAAAAATTTTTTTTTTGCCCCTGGGCCATGCAAAATATCACTCCTCTACCTCCCCTCCTTCCCCACTTTCCTCCCCTCCTTCAGTTATCACCTATTTTCCCTGTTATTCCCTTATTCTGAGGTATATTTTCGTGCTAACATTAGTGAGTTGCAAGCAGGGCATTGTCATCACTGTTAGCAAGCGAGTGCAAGAGAGAGAGAGAGAGAGAGTATCGATCGACAGTGTCTCTCCAGCCTTGGGGGAAAGAAGGTTGCCTCACCCATACATTATGTAACTCCCGCCCTGTATCGCCGATTTTGATCATCCAAACGCTGTTTTCACTTGTTTTATTGTTGTAACAGGTTAATACCTTTATAATCAACCTATAATAGGCGCATATGGATAAGTATTAATGCTATTTATGGTAAAATGAATATTTTAGTGATGGAAACAGCTCAAATACATGCACACAGGCAGAGGTGTCTAATTACCCCCATGCGCACTTCAGAGGTTAACTGCGGCGTTCGCCCTATGTAATCATGATCACCGTATGCCCGGAATCTACATCCTTCGCATAGTTTTTACTAGTTCTATATTTTTAATTTGTTCCCTAGACCTCAAAGGTTTAAAAACAAAATTCTCAGACACTACAACTAATGAGGTCTAATCGCTGAACTAAGAAGGTGAAACTTTAAAATTTCCAAACTAATGGATTGAAACGATGAGTTAACAAAACAAAAACCTGCACCAGATATGGTTAAAACTGATAAGTTGTGGAACTGCACCAGCTAAACCCCTTCTGTACCGGTGATTTATTTAACCCCTTCAGACTCATATGACGCAGAGGTTGCCAGATTAGCAATAAGAAATAGAGTTCTCTCACTCTTATAATTACGGTACCTCTCCAAAATTAGTTTTCTGCCCACAGCTAACTCAAAGACAACTGCAGAGGTTGAAGTAACTAAACTAAAGATTTCTAAATACCCCTGATGGTAACAAAGGTTTTAAAGTATCCCTAATAGGCTCAAAATCGCGTCATATGTCGGAGAGGGTTAATTGATAATTCTAAAACTTCACAACCCATAATCTCTCGCTATTCTTTTGCTCCTAATGGGTCAATATTATTCGTAGTAGACTTAGTATGGTTGTAAATTTGATTTTAAATGGATGCATTAACCCTCTCACCACGGAAGGGCTCTTGAACGCCCATAAAAAAGCATATAACAGGTAATAAAGGGTGACCGCTCTCAACCCTCCAACTATCGTCCAATTGCTCTTATCTCTTGTCTTTCTAAAGTTTTTGAAACTATTCTTGCTTCCAAATTTCTTAAGCATTTCTCTTCTCATAATCTGCTCTCAGATCGCCAGTATGGCTTCCTTAAGGGTCGTTCTACTGGTGATCTTCTTTCATATCTTACTAACTCTTGGTCATCCTCCTTTCGGGACTTCGGTGAGACTTTTTCTATTGCACTAGACATATCGAAAGCCTTCGATAGAGTCTGGCATAAATCTTTAATTTCTAAACTACCCTCCTTCGGTTTCTATCCCTCCATCTGTGCCTTTGTCTCTAATTTCCTTTCCGGCCGTTCCATAGCTGCGGTTGTGGACGGCCATTGTTCACTTCCTCACCCTATAAACTCCGGTGTTCCTCAGGGCTCTGTCCTATCTCCTATTCTCTTTCTAATTTTTATAAATGATCTCCTTAACTGTACCTTAATTCCCATCCATTCATACGCAGACGACTCAACCTTACACTACTCCATTAGTTTTTCAAAACGCCCCAGCCAGCAATCCCTCAACGACAAACGTAATGAAGCCATAGAACTCTTAAATTCTGATCTAAATACTATTTCCAATTGGGGCAGAAAAAACCTTGTTAACTTTAATGCTTCCAAAACCCAATTTCTCCATCTATCTACCCGTCAGGATCTCCCAGCGGACTATCCCTTATTCTTCAACAATACAAAAATCAACCCTTCATCTTCTCTCAATATTCTTGGTGTCTCTTTTTCTTCTGCTCTCATTTGGAAGGACCATATTACCAGTCTTGCTAAGGCAGCCTCCCAGAAGCTGGGTGTGCTCAACCGCCTTAGGGGGTTCTTTTCCCCTGCACAGCTTCTTGCTCTGTACAGGGGCATAGTGCGCCCTTGTATTGAGTATTGTTCACATGTGTGGGGAGGTTCCTCTCACACCGCTCTCCTAGACAAAGTTGAAAGGAAGGCCTTTCGTATCATTAACTCCCGTCCACTCACCAACTCTCTGCAATCTCTCTCTCTCCGCCGCAATGTTGCATCTCTCTCGCTATTCTATCGCTACTATAATAATCAGTGTTCCTCAGAGCTATCCCAGTGCATACCACCTCCTTTACGTAGGGCACGTGGTACCCGTCTTGCAACTCAATCCCACCCCTACTCTGTGCAACTCTCCAACCCAAGAGTGAAAAGTTACTCTCAAACTTTCTTCTACTCAACATCTGAGCTCTGGAACTCTCTCCCAGAATCAGTCTTTCCCTCTTCCTATGACTTAAATTGCTTCAAACTCCGTGTGTCCAGGCATTTTGGCTCGAACGTCCCTTGATTTTGGCCCTGTCACTCTTTCAACTATGGGGGAGGCACTCGCTATAGGCAGTTATGCCTTTTGCCTCCCTCAATCACATAGAAAAAAAAAAAAAAAAAAACCCGGAAGGCCTCTTGAACGCCCAGTGGTTGAAAGCCTGTGAGCTTCGTGTGCGAGGCGTCGGTCCGACGCATGTAAACAACAGCCGGCTGGACCGACGCCCCGCATCTCCGGCCACAAAAAGGAGAGCGTCGCTTGTTCGTGTGTGCCTGTATGTTGTTGTTAAGTATCGAAAAGTGGTGTAAAGTGGCTGTTTTGGCCATAAAGTTATCTCCAATGAAATCATCATCACAGCTCAACCAGTTGACTTAGAGAGCTCTACTTAATGCCATTCTACAGGTAAATAACACAGCTACGCTTGGGGATATGCGGGAAGCAGTCTGATTAACGAATATACGGTAACCTAGCCTAGACGTTTTTCGGCCAAAACACCCGGGTTTCGAGGAATATATATATAATACATAGCCGGGGCTGGAGGGTTAAGGTACTTTATTAAAAAGACTAAATAGAGACTCGGGTCAATATACAGGAGGCGCTACAATATTGGTAAAAAATTAAGCTCAATAGCATGTGATTAAGCGATTTTTCTCCAAATTGTTGATGTAGGTGTCATTCCCGGGAAACTAACATAATACATATTATATGGATATTTACGTTTTAAGGGTTTGTTTACACTTCTTCTTTTTCGTCTTCATCTGGGAGACTTCTTTTGCATGACTGTCAGTCAAAAACTGAGACATCTGGTGGCGAATGCAATGAACTATACTGGTGGCGTCGTGGCCAAAGTAATCACCCTACCTAATTCATGCCAAGAGTACTCGAGTTCACTGACACGTGATGTCTATCGACCAATCAGGTGATGCCATGATTTGGAAAACAGGTGGCCCAGGATATAAGCTGTCAGTTTGACTCTGGCCAGCTTGTGTAGAGGGTGTGAGCCGATCAAAGCTTTTTCCATCGTCTTTAAAAACACTGAGGCTGCTTAAGACCTTTTCGCCTTCCAATAAGTGTAAACTGTCCAAAGTGCAATAACCAGTGTTCCAAATACAGCTGACGAGGACAGCTGGTTTTGAAATGCACATACACTTGTTTTACATGGAAAAATTCGAAACAAAAATCCACCAGCTGTTGACCAAGATGCTTAGATAAGTGGTGATCGAGCCTCGGCCAGCCAGGCAGCCCAGTACCTCCTCTGTTCATTAAGGTTAGTTGGTTGGTTGGGACAACATAAAGGAGCCGGACCACAGCTAGCTCGGGAATCTTAATGGGTCATCGCAAAGTAACATAAAGTAAAATATTTTTTCGCATACGATTAAACTGGCATGCAAGGGCTAGTTGGTTATACTGATGTTTTGGACCGACAGTTAGCCCATCGATCTTTTTAGGCCTAATAGATCCGGTAGAGCATAGGCTATACATCATTGCTATATATGTCATTAACCTGACAAGCGCGATATAGAGGTAGGTGCTAGGGTAGTTATTTGTGCATTTCTAGCCCTGGATTCTGACAGAATTAGTTATATTTACAATATAAACCATTATTTGTTTTCGGTATGCTTTTATTTTACATATATGATGTATATATGAACCTTCAAGAGTGCTAAAATAAGTGGGAAAAGCATTTGGGTGGTGAAAAACGAAGATATTGGCCACCCGGTCATAATCTCAGGCGAGAGAGAGAGACAGGCAGCCTTCCCCTCTCGCTGTCTGGGAGTCAACTGAGAAGAGCGGGGCGGTGTGTGCCGGTGTCTGGGTGTTGCATAACGATCTTTTATGCAACCCACTTGTGCTACATTATCGCGGGAGAGAAAAATAACCGATAAATGATGATAATAAGAGGAAAATAGGTGATAATTGAGGAGGGGAGGGAGGGGGGAATAAGGTGGGGAAGGAGGGGAGGGGGGTGGGTGAGATTTACATGGATGAGTACTGGAGGGGAATTATCTCACCTAGAGACAAATTCCTTTGTTTTGATAGGCCCTTTTTTTTTATGGAAGGCTTTTTTTATGGTCCTGCTTCCGTGAGGCCTATCGCGTTCCCTATAGGAAGCCTTCCGTGAGGCCTATCGCGCTTGCCGGGTTAAGAGCTGAAATGTATTATAAGGGAGAACAAAAATAAAATAAAATACATAGGCCTACTGTAAAACAATACGTTTTTCAGCCAGTACCCAACCAGCGGGGGTGTGGGGGCGGCAGCCCCCACCAATAATACTAGGTTAGGTTAGATAAGGTTGTTAGGTTAGGCTAGGCTAATGTTAACCCCATTCTTACTAGGTTAGGTTAGGTAAGGTTGTTAGGTTAGGCTAATGTTAACCCCATTCTTACTAGGTTAGGTTAGGTTAGGTAAGGTTGTTAGGTTAGGCTAATGTTAACCCCATTCTTACTAGGTTAGGTTAGGTATATGGAATTTACAAAACCTGAGCCAACATGTTAATAAGGTTACTGTGTTATTTTCATTTTTAAATTAGTTAAATCCGAGCCAAGTTTCGTCAAAACTTGGCTCGGGTTTTCAAAAAGTCGGGTTTAATGGGTCTGGAAATTGACAAAACCCGAGCCAATAATTTACCAAGGTTACTGTGTTTTTTTCATTTTTACATTTGTTAAATCCGAGCCAAGTTTCGTCAAAACTTGGCTCGGGTTTTCAAAAAGTCGGGTTTTATGGGTCTGGAAATTGAACAAACCCGAGCCAAATTTGGGTTACAAATGTGTATTATCGTGTTCTATAGTGTTCTATACGCTTTTTACCCCTCAATTTCCCTGATCTTCATAGCCCTCCCCACTATCGGGGGGCGTGTCTTTAGATTGATGGATAATGAGTAAATGCTTAATTCCCTTTCAATTTCATCACTAGATACGACTAAAACACCAAAAACAAAATCAAAATACCAAAAAAAATACCTGAAAAACACATTGTTGCGTCTCCTGTATATTAACCGAGACTCGTCCGCCGCGGTTTGACTGTACCCCCGAAATTCCAGTTTTCTGTTTACCAATTTTCGTTCAACGCACGATCTCGGAAAGTGTCTTCACTCTCCTGCAGTTCTTTTTAGTGATTTTATGTCTTCTACATCATTATTTAGAGCAGCGGGCGTCTGGGGGCGACAGCCCCTAGGTTACGTTAGGTTATTGGTTAATGACTATATTGTCTTCAGAGGAGGCGGGTGATTAGTTTGTTTACGTTACGCTGCGTCCACCGCGGTCCGGGACCTTACCGACTTTTTTTTTTTTTTTTTTTTTTTTTTTTTTAATTGAAAAATTTATCTAACCTGACAATCTAACTTAACCCCTTCAGACTCATATGACACCGAGGTTGCCAGATTAGCAATAAGAAATAGATTTCTCTCACTCTTATAAATACCTATCTAAAATTAGTTTTCTACCCACAACTAACTCAAAGACTGCAGAGGTTGAAGTAACTAAAACTAAAGATTTCTAAATACCCCTGATGGTAACAAAGGCTTTAAAGTATCCCTAATAGGCTCTAAATCGCGTCATATGTCTGAGACGGTTAACCTCCGGCTACTTTCCCCAGACTCCCAAACATCGAACATCAGTAGGGCTTCCTGAATATGGCAAGACTAAAAAAGACAATTTCGAAAGGAAAACTGTTATGCCCTGTTTTTCTACAGGATTAACTTGGGTAATGTGAGTTCTAACTGACTGGGTATATAAGGCTGCATGCACAAAACAAGGTATGAGGAATAGAGAACACAAAATAAACACACGGTAACAAGACACACGATCACGTTTATTGATATACACACTTCTGAATACTCGTGCAAGGCAAATGATAGAATTGAACAACACTAGCATAAGTGGATCTGGATGGAGCCTTGTCTCCCACTTCCAACGTTCAGGTATTAATCTTCTGATCACTGGCTTTAATTCACAAGTTTATATACTGGAGACCATCAATGTTACTTATAGATTCATATTCACTGTTAGATTTATTACTGGTAGCTCTGGTGCACAAGTAGTAGTTCACAGACTAGATTAGACACACATATTTTAGAGCACGGGAATTCTAGTAACCTCATGGGGTACTGATCTAAGTTTTATATTCTTGTATCAGAAATACATAGAACGCAAATCAGTGGGCGAACATTCAGATATCACTAGGGTTTCACTTCTATGTAATAATATCTGGGTATATGGGTAATTACGAGAGTTAATATCGCCTGTTAATTAATGAACACTGATACGCTTAGCACTTCCTAATGGAATGGTTATATATGAATTATACTGGGGCAAAGATATAGCCACTTCGTAGAAATATTAATAAGCGAGTCTCTAAATAGTACTGTAACACTGTAGTACTGATAGAGTGAATCTTGGGTAGTATTTGATTGGTCTGGTCCTGGTTATCTTGCGTCCGTGATGTTGGGGGCTAACGACTGGTTCCGCGGCCATCCAGGTGGTCCATATGTAGGAAGTTCTCAAGTACGTGGACAGGTCCTTCTATCCAAATCTGCCACGGAGTCTGCCAGCTCTGGAACTCAATTCTCAGCAACCAACAATGATAGAGCTCGAGGTCGACTCTGGTGACCAACCTGGGTTGGTGTCTATCTTTCAACTGATTTTACTGGGGGCTGGAGCTGGGTTTATAGGCTCGGTTTTGGACCCTGTAGGCCATAGGGATCTCGAGTCTTATGGAATTATTTGAGCTCTCAATAGATACGGGGACTAGGTAAGGTGGTGATTACTGTTGTGGCACATGGCTATAGGGAGCCTTCATAATGTGATATAACTGAGCCTTAGTAAGAGGTACTATTTTGGCTATATTGGAAGTATTGAGGGGAGGGAGACTGGATCTACTTTGCGAGGAGGACTGGGACAGCTGTGATAGGAGTGTCTCTTATTTTGCTCAGTCTTCCTTCTATGGTATAGCTGAGGTGCTAATTTGATTATCAGAGTATGCAAGAAAGGTGAATGGGTTATTGTGGGTTAATAGAAGTTAGTAAAGGGGTTAGTCATGCATGGTTAGTTCATTGATAGGAAGAATTCCTGTGCTACCTGGCAATGACCCGGAAGTCAAAACAGGGGTCAGGTATACCTCCGCAGGGGTTGGTAAAAAGGGGTAGGTGCGCGCCCTCTCTCTGTGATGGTCGTCCGGCGGCTGTGGCTAGGGGCTTGCCATATCACAAGTGTTTGTAATAACCCTCTGTTTATGAGACAGATGTGGGTGTTCGTAATACCAAAACCGAAGGTGCCTTGACTAGCTGGTTTAATTGGTTGAGTTGTTAATTGCATGGTTTGCTGGATGTGGTGGAGACTGGGTTGCTAACTCTGCCACATTTATCTGGAAGTATGGCAATAGAAGTTAGTCACTGGCGAGGCGGCTAGCCTCGCACTGACGATCATTTGGTACAGGGTTGTGAATAGGTTGTGAGGGAATAGATGGCATGCAAAGGGTTAGTAAAGTTCTAATGTTGTTCCGTCCTACTAAGGGAAGGTAGGCTGGATAGGAGTATATATATAAAAGGTTGGAGAATGTTAGCAACGGAAAAATCAAGGATATTCAGGAGGTATGGTGGAGAGGCTAGGTCGGAAAGGAGTCGAGCAGCGTGGGGGTTAACGAGAGGGAGAGGGTTAAGGGGGGCTACGTGGAAGTTTGACCCTAAGGTCTCTGGGCGTAGGGGTGGCATTAGGCTACAGTTGGTATCGGAGCTTGGGGGTTAATGACAGGGAAAGTATGTTAGCCAAACGCTACCGGGGGATGAGCAATATGGGGTGGTATATGAGTCTGGAAAGGATAGAATCATGTGGAATGTGGGGCTGTGGGGAAGAGGAGGTTAACTGTAGGTGTGTGCTTGACTGTGGATAAAAGTAGGGAAAAACATGGTGTATTATTACTCGTCAATAAGACGGTTATGGACACTGTTAATCTGACACTATTTCTTGCTGATCTAGTTGTTCCTGGGAACTGCGTTTTCTATGATATATACACCAAAGAAAACGGCAGTTCGTAGGGGTAGCTTCGGTATTGTTTCGTGGTGAAAATGCGTCGAGACAATGGTAAAAGAGGGTTGTATATACAATCTCTGGTTGGGGTAAGAATTAAAGTTACTGCATGGTGGCTAACATCTTCAGTCATTTCTGTCTAGGTCTTACAGGAACAATGGTTCTATATACACTGCTGTACCCGTGGGTATTGTTATTTCTTATCAATTATGACATGGGGTTTAACATACTACTTCTCGGATGGAAGAACATACATAGATTTATGGGGGCGGTTGGTCTTCAGAAACTTAGTCTGGCAAGACAAGGTATTTTAAGGGGTGAACATATTACTTCTCGGATGGAAGAACATACATAGATTTATGGGGGCGGTTGGTCTTCAGAAACTTAGTCTGGCAAGACAAGGTATTTTAAGGGGGTGAACATATTACTTCTCGGATGGAAGAACATACATAGATTTATGGCTGTCTGAACTGGTTGGCATTGGCTCAACCTAGGGACAGGGCATGGGTGTTTTAAATGAATGTGTACTCATGTTCATCATCATGTAGGTAGAGTCTGGCGGGTAAGAGGTGTAGGACACAAAGCAAAAATAGAGTAGTGTGTACTGTGGATACGAAGGAGGTGATTGGAAGACGTATAACAATGGTGGAAAAGTAAATGGAAGAGATGAACACAATGGCGGATAAAGATAACTAACCTAGGGATTGAATACATAGATTTATGGCTGTCTGAACTGGTTGGCATTTGCTCAACCTAGGGACAGGGCATGGGTGTTTTAACCTGGGAGGAACATACAGTACATAGATTTATGGGGGGATTGGTCTTCAGAAACTTAGTCTGGCAAGACAAGGTATTTTTAGGGTATGTTGATATTGACATCCTAATTTAGGGACGGGGCATGGGTGTATTAACTTTAAGGTGTATTTATGTTCGTCATCATGTAGGTAGAGGTGTAGGACACAAGGGGTAGTGTATACGCGAGGTGTGGGAAAGGTCAGTGTTTAGAAGGGGTAGGCAGGTGTGGTTTGGAGCTGCTTAGCCCTGCGGGCTTCGGCCTGTCTGAACTGGTTGGCTCGGTCACCTGGTCCTTTCGTTCTGTGGACCTATCTTTCGGGTGTTCGCTCGTGGCTTCTGTGGTGGGCTTCTCGTTTCTGGGGCATTTTACTTCCCTCTCCTTCATTGTAGGCTCGTCCTCGAGCCTCAAGGGTGAAGTAAAAAGAAGCATAGTCATGGTGGGTCATTTTGTGTGTATTGAGAAGGTCCCACCAAGCAAGAGAGCGAGGGTCAGGTTTCTTTTGCAGGTCAATGTAGACCTGTAGGAATGTGTCCTCTGTGTTGTGGAGGGCGGTTGCCCGGGCTTGATGTGGGCGTTGTAGACGGGCTAAGCGTCCTGTGGACGTTTTTACTTTAACCTTTCGTATGAATGGTTTGTAGTTTTCCCCCGTGGGGGTAGGGACGGGGGCGACGAAGGGTGTGGATTGGTTCATGGTGGAGGTCATGTATCGAGTGAGGTGTGTGGGACTGACAGGAGGCCTCTTCAGTGTGGTGAATGGGTTACTAACTGAAGGGGAGGGGTTAACGCGTGAAAACGGAGCTGGGGGTGAAGGGGGGATATGAGTGGGGTTTCCTTGGGTGGTGTTGTAGGCTGGGAAAATATATTGAGGCAATGTGCAATATCGGTTTAGGTAAGGTGTGTGAGAAAGAGGGGGTGTGTGTGTTGTGTGGCTTGGGTCTTTAGTGTAAGAATGGGGTGTTGTTTTTGTATAACTGTCTTTAAATCTGATGGGTCTGTTGATTATTCTACCTTTGGAGGTCCTGGTGGGAAGGTAGATGTTTGTCGTGGGACTTGAGTCGCTCGACGATGTTTTATATTGAGGGGAAGAACGCTTTACAGGTGGAGGGTGTTTAGTGGGGGTGAGGTCAGGGGTTATTTGAGAGGTAGATGCCTGTGGAGGTTTTTGTCGAGTGAGGGTGGTAGGCGGAATGGAAGAGGATTTGGTGGGGGTATGTATGGGGGTTCTCTCAGGGGCGACTTTGTGGTGGGATTCAAGTGGGGGTGTGGAGGTCGGGCCCGTCAATTTGGAGGGGCTTTGGTGAGGAGTTAGTTGCGTGTTAGACGTGGTGTGAGAGGAGGGGTTGGTCGTTGGCATAGTGTATATTTTAGGAGGGGGTTGGTTGGGGGTTCGATGAGATGAGGAGGTTGGTTGATGTGTGGGTGGGGTCGCAGGGATAGTGGAGGGGAAAGGGGTGGATGCGGGGGGGGCTAGACGGGTTGGTAGGGAGTGGAGATTTAATTTGGAGGGTTGGGGGTAGGAACGTGTGTGGGGTGTGTTCTTTGGTGGGGTCGGTGATTTGCTGGTGGTGGAAGTAGGCGGTTTGGTGGGAGGGTAGATCTAGCAGGTCATTCGGGGTGATGAGGTGGGGGTTGAGAGGGGATGAGGTTGAAGAGGAAGGTATGTGTTTTCGTGGGGGGGTGGGGGTTGTTATTTTTGGAATATAGTTAGAGAGTTTATGGTGTTTACTTGTGATTATTCGTCTTTTCCTTTGTGGAGGAGAATTCGACGAAGAAGAAGAGGAGGAGGAGGATAGTGGTCTGGCAGCCCTACGGAACTGGGTTAGCAGGGTGTGTTTTCTGGAGGTTTTAAAAGATTTTAGTGGTGGGCGTAAGTTGTAGCGCGAGGTTACTTTTTTTTTTTTTTTTTTTTTTTTCTATGTGATTGAGGGAGGCAAAAGGCATAACTGCCTATAGCGAGTGCCTCCCCCATAGTTGAAAGAGTGACAGGGCCAAAATCAAGGGACGTTCGAGCCAAAATGCCTGGACACACGGAGTTTGAAGCAATTTAAGTCATAGGAAGAGGGAAAGACTGATTCTGGGAGAGAGTTCCAGAGCTCAGCTGTTGAGTAGAAGAAAGTTTGAGAGTAACGTTTCACTCTTGGGTTGGAGAGTTGCACAGAGTAGGGGTGGGATTGAGTTGCAAGACGGGTACCACGTGCCCTACGTAAAGGAGGTGGTATGCACTGGGATAGCTCTGAGGAACACTGATTATTATAGTAGCGATAGAATAGCGAGAGAGATGCAACATTGCGGCGGAGAGAGAGAGATTGCAGAGAGTTGGTGAGTGGACGGGAGTTAATGATACGAAAGGCCTTCCTTTCAACTTTGTCTAGGAGAGCGGTGTGGGAGGAACCTCCCCACACATGTGAACAATACTCAATACAAGGGCGCACTATGCCCCTGTACAGAGCAAGAAGCTGTGCAGGGGAAAAGAACCCCCTAAGGCGGTTGAGCACACCCAGCTTCTGGGAGGTTGCCTTAGCAAGACTGGTAATATGGTCCTTCCAAATGAGAGCAGAAGAAAAAGAGACACCAAGAATATTGAGAGAAGATGAAAGGTTGATTTTTGTATTGTTGAAGAATAAGGGATAGTCCGCTGGGAGATCCTGACGGGTAGATAGATGGAGAAATTGGGTTTTGGAAGCATTAAAGTTAACAAGGTTTTCTCTGCCCCAATTGGAAATAGTGTTTAGATCAGAATTTAAGAGTTCTATGGCTTCATTACGTTTGTCGTTGAGGGATTGCTGGCTGGGGCGTTCTGAAAAACTAATGGAGTAGTGTAAGGTTGAGTTGTCTGCGTATGAATGGATGGGAATTAAGGTACAGTTAAGGAGATCATTTATAAAAATTAGAAAGAGAATAGGAGATAGGACAGAGCCCTGAGGAACACCGGAGTTTATAGGGTGAGGAAGTGAACAATGGCCGTCCACAACCGCGGCTATGGAACGGCCGGAAAGGAAATTAGAGACAAAGGCACAGATGGAGGGATAGAAACCGAAGGAGGGTAGTTTAGAAATTAAAGATTTATGCCAGACTCTATCGAAGGCTTTCGATATGTCTAGTGCAATAGAAAAAGTCTCACCGAAGTCCCGGAAGGAGGATGACCAAGAGTTAGTAAGATATGAAAGAAGATCACCAGTAGAGCGACCCTTAAGGAAGCCATACTGGCGATCTGAGAGCAGATTATGAGAAGAGAAATGCTTAAGAAATTTGGAAGCAAGAATAGTTTCAAAAACTTTAGAAAGACAAGAGATAAGAGCAATTGGACGATAGTTGGAGGGTTGAGAGCGGTCACCCTTCTTTGGGACAGGTTGAATGTGAGCAAACTTCCAGCATGAAGGGAAGACGTTAGAGGATAGACAGAGACGAAAGAGTTTGCCTAGGCAGGGAGTCAGCACGGAAGCACAGTTTTTGAGAACAACAGGAGGAACACCGTCCGGACCGTACGCCTTATTAGTGTTAAGCCCAGAGAGGGTAGAAAGTACATCTTTAGAAGAGATTAGGATATTAGGCATAAGTAAGAGAGAGGAGGGCGGAGAGGGAGGAATAGCACCGGAATCATCCAAGGTGGAGTTTCTAGCAAAAGTTTGAGCGAAGAGTTTAGCTTTGTCAGAGGAAGAAGTGATGGTTGTGCCATCAGAGTGGGAAAGGGGAGGGAAAGACGAGGAAGAGAAATTGTTGGAGAGGTTTTTGGCTAGATGCCAGAAAGCTTGGGAAGAGCTAGAGTTGGATAGTTCAGTGCATTTATTATTGATGAAAGAGTGTTTGGCAAGTCGAAGAACAGATTTGGCTTGATTCCGGGCAGAAACATATGAAGAATGAGAGTCTTGAGTTTTAAGGCGTCGGTACCGTTTGAATGCTTCCTCCTTATTGCGGACAGCAGTAGAACAGGCGTGAGTAAACCAAGATTTTTTAGCATTAGTCTGAGAGAAAGAGAATGGAATGTATGCTTCCATGCCCGATAGGATTACCTCGGTAATGCGTTCAGCACTCTCCTCGGGTCCTCGGCCATGGAAGCAGAAATCATTCCATGGGAAATCAAAGAAGTACTGCCGAAGAGCCTCCCAGTCGGCAGCGCCAAAGTGCCACAAGCGCCGCCGGCTAGGAGGATCGGGTGGCTGTACTGGAGAGATAGGACAGGTGACAGAGATAAGTTTATGGTCGGAGGAGCCCAGAGGAGAGAAAAGATCGACAGTATAAGAAGAAGGGTTAGAAGTTAGAAACAAGTCAAGAATGTTGGGCCGATCTCCGATGCGATCCGGGATACGGGTGGGTTGCTGAACTAACTGCTCTAGGTCATTTAGGATAGAAAAGACGTAGGCTTGTTCACCAGGTGGATCAGTAGTGTGAGAGGAGAGCCAATGGCGGTGGTGAACGTTGAAATCTCCTAAGATGGAGATTTCTGAGAAAGGAGAAATGGATAGAATGTGTTCCACTGTAGAGTTTAGATAGTCAAAGAATTTCGGAAAGTTAGTAGAGTTAGGGGAAAGATAGACAGCACAGAAATATTTAGTAAGAGAATGACAGGAAAGTTTGAGCCATAAAGTTGAGAATTCAGAGGAGTCGAAATCGGGAACACGAGAGCAAGTGAGTTTGTTGTGCACATATGCACAACATCCGCCTTTGGCTTTGAAACTAGGATAGAGAAAGTAGGAGGATACAGAGAAGGGGTTGCTGGAAGTTGCTACAGACACCTGAGTTTCGGTGAGGAAGAGAAGATCAGGTTTGTAGGAGGAGAGATGGTGCTCAACAGAGTGAAAGTTAGAGGAAAGTCCGCGAATGTTGCAGAAATTAATAGAAAGAGTAACAGGCCGAGGTCCAGGTAATTGTGTGGGGTCGTCAGGGGATGGTCGGTCGGATGAGGGGGCATTTATGGTCAGGGCTAGACCCAGGTGAGGTTATAGGCATGTGATAAAGAGTCGCTGGAACTCCTGTTTCATTTGCTTGGCCTCTCTTACTGATTTTCTTTGTGCCTCATTTACACTGACGTTCACATTGTTGTTCACATTGTTGTTCACATTGTTGTGAACAATGGCCGTCCACAACCGCGGCTATGGAACGGCCGGAAAGGAAATTAGAGACAAAGGCACAGATGGAGGGATAGAAACCGAAGGAGGGTAGTTTAGAAATTAAAGATTTATGCCAGACTCATATCGAAGGCTTTCGATATGTCTAGTGCAATAGAAAAAGTCTCACCGAAGTCCCGGAAGGAGGATGACCAAGAGTTAGTAAGATATGAAAGAAGATCACCAGTAGAGCGACCCTTAAGGAAGCCATACTGGCGATCTGAGAGCAGATTATGAGAAGAGAAATGCTTAAGAAATTTGGAAGCAAGAATAGTTTCAAAAACTTTAGAAAGACAAGAGATAAGAGCAATTGGACGATAGTTGGAGAGTTGAGAGCGGTCACCCTTCTTTGGGACAGGTTGAATGTGAGCAAACTTCCAGCATGAAGGGAAGACGTTAGAGGATAGACAGAGACGAAAGAGTTTGCCTAGGTATACCTCCGCAGGGGTGGGGTCTCCCTCCTCGGGTGGGTAAAAAGGGGTAGGTGCGTGCCCTCTCTCTCTGATGGTCGTCCAGCGGCTGTGGCAAGGGGCTTGCCATATCACAAGTGTTTGTAATAACCCTCTGTTTATGAGACAGATGTGGGTGTTCGTAATACCAAAACCGAAGGTGCCTTGACTAGCTGGTTTAATCGGTTGAGTTGTTAATTGCATGGTTTGCTGGATGTGGTGGAGACTGGGTTGCTAACTCTGCCACATTTATCTGGAAGTATGGCAATAGAAGTTAGTCACTGGCGAGGCGGCTAGCCTCGCACTGACGATCATTTGGTACAGGGTTGTGAATGGGTTGTGAGGGAATAGATGGCATGCAAAGAGTTAGTAAAGTTCTAATGTTGTTCCATCCTACTAAGGGAAGGTAGGCTGGATAGGAGTATATATATAAAAGGTTGGAGAATGTTAGCAACGGAAAAATCAAGGATATTCAGGAGGTATGGTGGAGAGGCTAGGTCGGAAAGGAGTCGAGGAGCGTGGGGGTTAACGAGAGGGAGAGGGTTAAGGGGGGCTACGTGGAAGTTTGACCCTAAGGTCTCTGGGCGTAGGGGTGGCATTAGGCTACAGTTGGTATCGGAGCTTGGGGGTTAATGACAGGGAAAGTATGTTAGCCAAACGCTACCGGGGGATGAGCAATATGGGGTGGTATATGAGTCTGGAAAGGATAGAATCATGTGGACTGTTGGGTCTGTGGGGAAGAGGAGGTTAACTGTAGGTGTGTGCTTGACTGTGGATAAAAGTAGGGAAAAACATGGTGTATTATTACTCGTCAATACGACGGTTATGGACACTGTTAATCTGATATTATTTCTTGCTGATCTAGTTGTTCCTGGGAACTGCGTTTTCTATGATATATACACCAAAGAAAACGGCAGTTCGTAGGGGTAGCTTCGGTATTGTTTCGTGGTGAAAATGCGTCGAGACAATGGTAAAAGAGGGTTGTATATACAATCTCTGGTTGGGGTAAGAATTACAGTTAATGCATGGTGGCTAACATCTTCAGTCATTTCTGTCTAGGTCTTACAGGAACAATGGTTCTATATACACTGGTGTACCCATGGGTATTGTTATTTCTTATCAATTATGACATGGGGTTTAACATACTACTTCTCGGATGGAAGAACATACATAGATTTATGGGGGCGGTTGGTCTTCAGAAACTTAGTCTGGCAAGACAAGGTATTTTAAGGGGGTGAACATATTACTTCTCGGATGGAAGAACATACATAGATTTATGGGGGCGGTTGGTCTTCAGAAACTTAGTCTGGCAAGACAAGGTATTTTAAGGGGGTGAACATATTACTTCTCGGATGGAAGAACATACATAGATTTATGGCTGTCTGAACTGGTTGGCATTGGCTCAACCTAGGGACAGGGCATGGGTGTTTTAAATGAATGTGTACTCATGTTCATCATCATGTAGGTAGAGTCTGGCGGGTAAGAGGTGTAGGACACGAAGCAAAAATAGAGTAGTGTGTACTGTGGATACGAAGGAGGTGATTGGAAGACGTATAACAATGGTGGAAAAGTAAATGGAAGAGATGAACACAATGGCGGATAAAGATAACTAACCTAAGGATTGAATACATAGATTTATGGCTGTCTGAACTGGTTGGCATTTGCTCAACCTAGGGACAGGGCATGGGTGTTTTAACCTGGGAGGAACATACAGTCAGGACCCCCAATACACGATTCCGCAATGCGCGAAAACCCTAATACACGAGTTACCCCTCGAAAATAACATTAATTAATTAAACATTAATTACGCGAGGTGGTACCACAATACACGAATCGAGAGCTAAGAAGGGGCCAAATCCGCTATTCCCGCTTGATACGCGAGCACGTCTACGTTTCGCGAGGCCCAGGCGTAGCTCCGAAAAGAGAAGAAGACGGGCATACGCCTGCCTTCCCTCCCGCTTTCCCTCCCTCCCTCCCTCCCACAGTCCCGCTCAAGCGCTCATAGCAGTGCGGAGTGACCAAACGTTTGTAGTGCCTGCCACTTTTTTCGCCATGCCACGCCAATATAAGAAGATAACACACAAAATTAAGGTGGAAGTGTTGCATCGCAAGAAAAAAGGAGAAGGAAACTGTGCAATAGGCTTGTCAGAGTAAACTGTTCGTACGATTTGGTCAGGGAGGGAGAAGTTGGAGAAAATCGTGAAGTCCTACGGTCTTAGTCCTAGCCTATCTACTACTAATTTTAAGGTAAGGTTTCATATTTGTATTCATTGTTGTTCTTATATATAAGATATAGACTGTACTGTAGAGCCAAAAATGTCGAAAATAGGGCCAAAAATTTCGAAAATAGGCCATTATTGAGAGATGTCACCCAATCTAATTATTCCCATTTAAAGTTAGTTCCACAATACGCGAATTCGCAATTTACGCGATGCCTCCTGTCACCCCTATTCTCGCGTATTGGGGGTCCTGACTGTACATAGATTTATGGGGGGATTGGTCTTCAGAAACTTAGTCTGGCAAGACAAGGTATTTTTAGGGTATGTTGATATTGACATCCTAATTTAGGGACGGGGCATGGGTGTATTAACTTTAAGGTGTATTTATGTTCGTCATCATGTAGGTAGAGGTGTAGGACACGAGGGGTAGTGTATCTCCCTTGTATTGAGTATTGTTCACATGTGTGGGGAGGTTTCTCTCACACCGCTCTCCTAGACAAAGTTGAAAGGAAGGCCTTTCGTATCATTAACTCCCGTCCACTCACCAACTCTCTGCAATCTCTCTCTCTCCGCCGCAATGTTGCATCTCTCTCGCTATTCTATCGCTACTATAATAATCAGTGTTCCTCAGAGCTATCCCAGTGCATACCACCTCCTTTACGTAGGGCACGTGGTACCCGTCTTGCAACTCAATCCCACCCCTACTCTGTGCAACTCTCCAACCCAAGAGTGAAACGTTACTCTCAAACTTTCTTCTACTCAACAGCTGAGCTCTGGAACTCTCTCCCAGAATCAGTCTTTCCCTCTTCCTATGACTTAAATTGCTTCAAACTCCGTGTGTCCAGGCATTTTGGCTCGAACGTCCCTTGATTTTGGCCCTGTCACTCTTTCAACTATGGGGGAGGCACTCGCTATAGGCAGTTATGCCTTTTGCCTCCCTCAATCACATAGAAAAAAAAAAAATAAATAAAAATACGCGAGGTGTGGGAAAGGTCAGTGTTTAGAAGGGGTAGGCAGGTGTGGTTTGGAGCTGCTTAGCCCTGCGGGCTTCGGCCTGTCTGAACTGGTTGGCTCGGTCACCTGGTCCTTTCGTTCTGTGGGCCTTTCTTTCGGGTGTTTCTGTGTGGTGTTCGCTCGTGGCTTCTGTGGTGGGCTTCTCGTTCTGGGGCATTTTAAAAACTATGAAAACTTAGAGGTTGTATAACAGTAGATTTACTTTTTAATTTTATTCTAGCAATATTTAGAGTATTTAGTGCAGTTTAAGAAAGATTCTTACAGTAGATCCTCTGGAAAAAGGCAAACTATGCCTGTGTATCCAGCTCAGTACCAGTACTTGCACTGCTGCGGTCGTTCACAGTGTTGGCGGCGGCGGTAGCAGACACAACATTTTTACTATTCTGTATTTTTGTTTTATAATCAAACTTCAAATCTTGTCTTCCCCATGCTTTATCAAGATTACTTTCAAACTCTCTTATTGATTCGGAATAGACTACATACTGGGGCAGTGCGTTCCACTCATTTACCACTCTATCACAAAATGAGTTCTTTGCCTTCTCAAGCCTATTTCTTTCTTTGTAAATTTTCTTAGAGTGTCCTCTCGTTCTTGTTCCCTCCCGCATCAAGAAGATACCTTCACACACATCCTCATCGTACTTTCTTGACACTATCTTAAAAGTCTCTATCATATCCCCTCTCTTTCTCCTATATGCCAGTGTCGGAAGCCCCAGTGTCCTCAACCTCTGCTCATAGCCCGCGTTCTTCAACGTTGTTACCAGCTTGCTAGCTCTCCTCTGCACTTTCTCCACTGCTTCTATATCCTTTACCATATATGGAACCCACACCTGGTTCGCATATTCCAGGTGCGGCCTAACCAGCGCTGTATAGAGATTCCTGAAGATTTCTTCGTCAAGTGACACAAATGTCCTTATCAGCCCTATAATTCTATTGGCTTTGTTTATCTATTCCGCTAAATCTTCTGAGAAATTTAACTTATTGTCTATCACTACTCCTATATCCTTTTCTGCATTCACTTCCTCCATCGCTTCATACATAACTGTATCCTACCTTGTCTATCTTGCTGGTCCCAATCTGCATGTACAGTAAAAGTCCGTTAATCCGACGACCGATGATTCGAATCTCCCAATAGTCCGAATTTTTCAATTTGAGGCCAAATCCGAATTCACCCGATGGTCCGAATTTCAAGAAGTCCCAAAGTCCCCTTTTTGAGGAATTAGGCCACTCAAATGACACATAATGGAGCACACACATATCATATGTTCATGAATTCACTTTAAAAGTTTACCATCGTCATTGTAGCCTATTACCTACTTCAAAACATTCAGATTAATGGTCAAAGGAAGCTACTGATATAAACGTATACACCTTCTTCTTCTTCTTCTTCCACATCGTCTGCTAGAGAGTTTGTTTTGCTCTTGAACGCATCCTTGGGACGCTCCGATGCGCTACTGGCTTGCACCGCATTTTCTGCAAGCGCATTCAGTCTTGAGCTTGAAAACGCACCTTTGGACGTATTAGTCAGCTTGAAAACGCACCTTTGGACGTTCCGATACGCTACTATTTATAGTTCAGTGATCGGAGCGTCCCAAGGGTGCTTTCAAGACAACAAGACAAGGGTGCTTTCAATACAATATAATATAACAGAGCACGTCACAAAAGGAAAATCACAAAATGAAAATTACAAGCACCTCTCAGGGAAGTGCCGTTGTTAAGGCATTACTTCCCGAACCACATCTGATCTGATCTTCAAGAGCAAGACAAACTCGCTAGTAGACGGAAGAAGAAGAAGACGTTTATAGCAGCAGATTCCTTTGACCATTAATCTGAATGTTTTGAAGTAGGTAATAGGCTACAATGACAATGGTAAACTTTTGAAGTGATTTCATGAACATATGATATGTGTATGTGTCATTTGGGTGGCCTAATGCCTCAATGTTTTCGTCATACACAGGTTCATAGGGGTAAAGTCCGATAATCCGAAAAATCCACTAATCCGAACGAGGGCCGGTCCGCTGCCCTTCGGATTAACGGAAGTTTACTGTACTTGCATTTTTTTGGATGAAAAGGCATTAACCAATGCTCAGACTATCCCTTCATGCCCTCCACATCTCCTTGAAGCAAACCCATATCTTCCTTACTCCTCACTCTTCTATACAGCTTAGTGTCATCCGCATACAGGTATACCTCACTTCCATTAGTTATAACTTCAGGTAAGTCGTTGATAAATATAACAAACAGCAGTCGGCGGGTGCCCGACCCCGAAAGGGGTTGAAATAGGGGAGCTATCCCCCCGCCAAAGGCGGCTTTCTAGGGCCTTTCCTAGCTGATGCTGAGAGGATTGGGTTCTAGTCATGTGGTGATGGGCTGGTCTATCAGAGTGAGAACTGAGCGATCTCTGCCATACCCATAGCTTACTCTGACTGTTCCTTTAACTTATGTATTTTCTAGATCTCAAGTGTCGGCGTCTTTTCCGTGGATTGACTTCCCAATCTACCAAGATTGGAAGCCAAAGCGTCACATTTTTCCCTTGCCCCTCAACTTTCTCTTCATAATTGCTGAGGGGCACAGGGCCTTGGGTGGGGCTTTGGTTTCCCGGGCGTTTCCGCACCCTCCTCAGCTCCCCGCCATGGAGTGGCTTCAGTCACCCAGGCTTTATTGTGGTCGGCAGGGAGGGTTCTGTGGGGGCACTCGGTTATGGCCTTGGAATTGCTCGGGGCCTTGGGGCTGTTAGGCCAGGCAGCTTGGGGAACGGGAACAACAACAACAACAACAGCAGTGGTCCCAACACAGATCCCTGAGGTACCCCACTTGTAATTTCCCTCCACCCCGAGCCTATTCAATTCACCAGTACCCTCTGTCTCCGATCTTTCAGGAAGGCTTCTATCCATTTCACACATTTCTCCCCTATATTATAGCTTCTAACTTTCTCTATTAACCTTTTATGTGGGACCTTATCGAAGGCCTTCATAAAATCGCAATATACCACGTCTATTACATCACCATCTTCTAGAATTTGCATCCAATCATCTACCACCTTAATTAGCTGTAGTACCGTCGACCTCCCCGGCAAGAATCCGAACTGTCTCCCACTGAAAAGTTGGTTTGACTTCATCAGATCTGTGGTAATAGTTTAGATAGTTTGATGCCTATAAATTGCTGGTGGCCCTTTTAAAACATAAACACATCTAGGCTAATGGGTAACAAAAATATAGTTATAAAGACTGCCAATACAAGAGTTAATTAAGGTACCGGTACCTTTCTTGGTAGTGTTCGCCTCTTAGGAGTGGTGACCTTGGTTCGAATCCAGTCCGGCTTGGAATAGCTCTCCTTAACATTTAAGGAGGGGAGTGAAAGGTACAGCATGGTGGACAGAAGAGGTAAGAATAGCTGTGGAAGAAAAGAAGAAAGCATATAGAGAGTGGTTGGGTAGTAGAGGGAATGAAGATTCCGAGAGACAGAAACGAGCGAGGTAATAATAATAAATAATAATAAGCATGTTACTTATTTCTCATAAGCGCCAATTTTTCCGAAGAATTCACTAGCGCTCGAAAAGAGAAAGAAAAAAGAACAAAAATCAATGCATCAAAAGAAGGCTCATATACAACACACATTTAACAATCACCAGCAGTGGCAAAATAGCCTAAACTCTATAGCCATCTGTCATGACACCTCTCTCAAGATCATAGCTTCTCTCAAAGAGAAAAGTCTTAAGTTGTCTCTTGAAGCATTCAACAGAACTCAGTTGTCTCATGGACAGCGGCAACCTGTTATACAACCTCGGAGGCATGTAGGAGAATGACCTCTCAAAGAAAGAAGACTGCTGGAAAGCCCTTGGTTCATCAAGACGAAAAGGGTCATTGTCATGACGCACAACTACACCATGGTGTGCCGGTGGGCGCCTGAGCAGCTCCGCAAGGTACCTAGGCTCACCAAATTTGAGAACCTTAAAAGTCACCAAACACAACTTAAATTCTATTCTTGCTCTTACTGGCAGCCAGTGCAGTTCTATGTGAAGAGATGTAGTAGGAGTCCTAGGTGGAACACCAAAAATTAGTCTTGCGGCCCTGTTAAGAACAGACTGAACTTTCTTCAAAATATAATTTGGAAGACCCACCAACAGGGCATTGCAATAATCAACACGAGAGAAGACCAATGAGTGAACCAACGTCAGGAGGCAACGTCTGGTTATAAACGGCTTCACCAAATAGAGATTTCTGATGTGCAAGTAACAACTTTTAAATATCTGGTTTACATGCTCTTTGAAATCTAATCGGGAGTTGACATATACACCCAGATTTCGAACAGAGTTGGCCGGTCGCAGCTGAGATCCACCCACATTGATGGAGAGGGCACCTACCATAACATCAGCTCTTCTATTTCCTCGGATGATGAGAATATCAGTTTTACCATCATTTAGTTTAAGTTTTCTCGCTCTCATCCACTTCTTCATATCAGACATCAACCAATTCCATCTTACTCCGTATATCAAATATATTTGTGATTTCACATAAATCTGGGTTGTCATCTGCATAAAAGTGAAAGGTGACATTATGTGCACGAAGCAGAAGAGACAAACTGCTAATATAAATTATAAATAGGATAGGACCCAAAACTGATCCCTGCGGAACACCATACTGCAGGGGTGTCGAGTCCGAGACCACTGATTTACCATCACACTCTGGGATCTACCTGACACGTACGCCCCAAGAGGCAAGAGAGCGGCTTCACGCACACCACAATCATAAAGATCACTCAATAACAACGCGTGATCCACTGTGTCAAAAGCCGCAGGGGAGAGATCAAGCAAGACCACTAGTCAGGCCACACCATTGCAAATGTTCTCAACTAGATCATTATGTACTCTAATCAATGCTGTTTCAGTTGAATGATGCTGTCGGTAAGCAGACTGAAAAATTGGGATAGTTTCATTCTGCTGAAGTAGTGGTTGTAATTGGTCAAGTATTGCACGCTCTAATATCTTTGATATGAAGGACAGGTTGGAGACAGGACGATTAGTTCAACATGTTCTCAACATCAAGTCCAGGTTTCTTTAGAGTAGGTCGGAGTAGTGCATGCTTTTCAGAATGTGGGAAGCTACCTTCAGAGAAGCACTTATTAAATATTTTGGAAATAAACTCAACTGTGTGATCATAGACTCTTGGTAGCTTGGAAACATTTATGGGATCCAACGGGCCAATGTTTTATTGAGGTTTCTTATGTAGGACGAGATCATGTCCACCTCTACTGAGTGAAAGGATGAAAGGACATTATTAGGAATGTGTCGGGGTTGGAGTACAACTGGAAAGTTCTTCACCAACAGAAGCATCATCCAATCCTGTCTTATGCGAGTTATCTTGCCAGCAAAACAATGCCACAAAGTTGGCAGCCAACTCGGCATCAGGTTACAGAAGGTCTTAAGCTGACTCTTGTTTTTCCAAGGTAAACTGTTTACAATTGAAGCCAACCTCCTCTGGTCGGTACCACACAAGGCAACTTTTCCCTGATAATAGACTTTCTTTTCATCTTTGATTTTGTAGACCACAGCTCTTCTGGCTGACAGGTATTGCAACCATGTAGAGTCTGTTTTATTTTTCCGCCATTCACGTTCAGCTCTTCTCCGCGCTCTTCTAAGAAATTTAACTCGGGGGCTATACCAGGGGGAATCATCTCGCACAATGATTTTCTTCTCTATCTGGACAGTGATGATCGAACACTAATTTAAGTGCATTTCCATGTACCTCCACCAGCTCATCTGAAGTAAGGTTGGAAGTATCAATACTTCCCAAGTACTGTTTTACTTCACTGCTAGCCAAATTTAGGTCTGCATTTTTATAATTTCTAAATCTGATTACTTTTTCATGTGTGAGTGGCTTAGGGAAATCAAAGCTGAAAGTAATCAAAGCATGATCAGAGGTATTAGGGTCAGCATTCTCAACATCAATATCCAGAACACCACCACAACACACAGGAGAGAAAACCAAGTCAAGGGTGTGTCCTAAGATATGAGTTGGGTGGGACACATGGTTTACAAAATTGTTCTGATCAGTCAACTCAAGGAACTCAGGAGAGAATGGCTTCAGATGAGGGCTGTCAACCCAGTAATTAAAATCTCCACACATCAAAAGTCTTCAGGGTTTTAGCAGAAAATTCCTCGAGAAACTGCCCAAACTCTTCCATAAAACCCCTATCTGTGCCACGATGGCCAGGCCTATAGACAACTGCCATTCTTAGAATTTGTTGATGGAGTTTGAGTTCCACTTCCAACAGTTCATAATAAAGAGGGGCTGGGTTATGGCTTATTTGCAAGATATTCACCAGAGATGTGGAGTAGACAACTGCCACTCCACCACCCGGATGATCTCCCCTAGGCCTAGGAACGTTTATTATGGAATGGGTTTTAGGCAATGCCGCCTGGATAATATTCAGATCTGACTCGAACAACCAGGTCTCAGTGAGAAATAATACATCAAGGTTACGTTCATCCAAGATCGCGCAAATATGATCCATTTTGTTACGCAAGGAAGAACAT
>CM064486.1:69615080-69672580 GCA_032716605.1 Paralithodes platypus
GAGTGGAACTAACAGTTTAGATCAACAGCAGAAGCAGTAGCCAATGTGAGATGGAAATTATATTCGACAGAGCTGCATCATATAAGGGTAAAAAAGGACCTAAGTGTAGAAGAGCGAGAACAGTTAAGGGAACTGCAAGCTAAGTCTGATGAAGAGAATGGAAAGTTGTCTGAAGAGCAAAAGAAGAAATTTTTTTGGAGAATAAGGGAAGGGCAAGTAAGGAAGTGGTACATCAGGAGTCACCAAGAACCGAAAGTAAGAGGAGTGATAGGGAAAGAGACAGAGAGACAAGTACCGAAGTCCAAGCAAGGAGACGGAGCGAGAGATAAAGCAGGGAGTAGGGGACTGGAGAAGAGAGACAGGATGTGGTGGAGAGGGTGGAACAGAGGGAGAGAGAGGGGGGAGGAGAATAGAATTAGTGGGGGAGGTGGAACTGGGTCAGGGAAGGGATGGAGGAGGAGGTGGTGAACCTGGTAGGAGGCAGAGAGGGAAGAGAAACAAGGAGGTGGATTCAAATATACTGTGCTACTACACTAATATAGATGGAAAAAACAGTAAAAAGGTAGAGTTAGATAATATATTAAGAAAAGATCAACCACAGATAGTCTGTTTGACAGAGACAAAGATGAACCAGGACTTTGACAGCAACATAGTGTTTAGTGAAGGATATAATATATGGAGAAATGATAGAAAGGGTAAAAGGGGAGGTGGAGTGGCAGTATTAGTTAAGAACCCTATGACAGCAAAGCACGTGGAGTTAAATAATGACAAGGCAGAATGAATGGCAGTTGAACTCAATGATATAGAAGGAAAAAAGCTAGACATAGCAGTCGCTTACATGCCACCAAAGACCAGAGCATGGAGGGAGTTGGAGTTTGAGGAGATGGTAGAGGATATGATTCAGTCGTTGAGAAGATTGCTTTTAAGGAAGAATCGATTGATCTTGGTAGGAGATTTCAACTGTAGTGAGGTTGGTTGGGAATCGGGAGATGCAGGGCCAAATCAGAGATCTTGGGGAAGTCGGCTAGTGGAGTTGGTTACGGAAAATGTACTTACACAACATGTGAAGGAAAATACAAGAATGAGGGGTAATAACGAACCTTCTAAACTCGATCTGATTTTTACAAAAGATCCTCACGAAATTAGTGATATAAAATATCTATGTCCTGTAGGTCAGAGTGATCACCTATTCTAAAATGGAAGTTGACCTCGAGTAATGCCAATAGATTAGACAATAGCTACATAAATGACAGATTAAATTATAGTAAAGCTGATTATGTATCCTTGAAAAGATATTAGAGGGAGTAGATTGGGATCTTATTTTGAAGGAACGGGACGTACAAGGTAAATATAGTAGATTCCTCGAAATTTATAGAGTAGGAACCAATATGTTTGTCCCAAGATATAAAACTGGAAATTTTACTAAGCAGAAAGATTGGTTTAATTTGAAATGCAAAAGAGCTTTGGGTAGGCGTGATGCAGCTTGGGCTAGATTAAGAAGAAGGAACACTGAGAGTAATCGGAATAAATATAAACAGGAGAGGAATAGAATGTTAACATAATTAGGCAAGTTAAAATGAACTATGCAGAAGAACATAGTAAATAAATGTGAAAGTGACCCTAGATTATTTTATAAATATATAAACAGTAAGTTGAAGGTAAAGAAACAAATTACTAAATTACGAGTTGATGCTAGGACGTATGAAAATGTATCGGACATGTTTTGAGGTAATGAATAACAAATTGGGGTCAGTTTTTACTAGAGAGGAAGGTTTTGACGAACCACAGGCGGGAGTAAGATTGAAATAACTAGAGATGAGCTGTTATCTGCGATGAGAGGACTTGAAGTAAGGAAAGCTATGGGACCGGATGAAGTGTCTGCCTGGGTTTTAAAGGAGTGTGCAGAGCAATTAGTGGAGCCAGTGAGGGACATAATTCAAGCTTCCTTAGATAAAGGACAGGTTCCTGTTGAATGGAAAAGAGCTAATATCATTCCGATATACAAGAATGGAAACCCTGAGGACCCTCTAAACTATAGAACAGTTTCACCTTCTAGTTTTGTATGCAAGATTTGTGAAAAGCTAATTAGGAAGAGATGGATGAAAATGTTGGAGAGAAAAAAATAATAACCCCAAAGCAATTTGGATTCAGAGAAGGGACATCTTGTGTTACCAGTTTGCTATGTTATTACAGTAGGGTGATAGATGTACTCCAAGAAAGAGGCGGATGGGTGGACTGCGTCTACTTAGACCTTTCCAAAGCATTCGATAAGGTACCACATAAGAGATTGTTATCTAAGCTTGAGACGCTAGGATGTGTCAGGGGGAGTTTGCTGAAATGGATGGAGAGCTATTTAACAGATAGGGAAATGAGGACAAACATTAGAGGAACTTACTCATCGTGGCGGAAAGTTGAGAGTGGTGTGCCGCCGGGAGCTGTTTTGGCACCTCTCATGTTCCTATGTACGTGAATGACCTG
Source organism: Paralithodes platypus (assembly GCA_032716605.1). Taxonomy (NCBI): domain Eukaryota; kingdom Metazoa; phylum Arthropoda; class Malacostraca; order Decapoda; family Lithodidae; genus Paralithodes; species Paralithodes platypus. The sequence goes on from CM064486.1 coordinate 69,617,559, forward strand.
CCGATAGGCATAAACTCTTACATTTCAATGTTTGCAGATGACGTAAAAATTATGAGACAAATAACAAATAAAAGTAGTTGTGAGGAGCTGCAAGGGGATTTAGATAAAATATACGAATGGAGCACCAAGTGGAAAATGAAATTTAATATAAGTAAATGTCATGTGTTAAATATGGGAAGAAGTGTGAATAGACCAAATTGGGAGTACAGGATGGGAGATAATAAAATAGCAAGGCCGAAAAAGAAAAAGATTTAGGGTTGATTATACAAGATAATTTGTCGCCAGAGAAACATATTAACAAGCTCTTTAGCGGAATGTATGCAATGGCCGGGAATATGAAAGTTGCTCTGAACTATTTGGATGAGACCATGGTAGCGAAAATTATGAAGAGTATGATTAGACCAAGATTGGAGTATGCAGCAGTGGTGTGGTCCCCGCATCTAAAGAAGCATATTCACAAGTTAGAAAGAATCCAGAGAGCAGTCACTAGATTGGTTCCAAGTCTCAGAGAACTGCCATATGAAGGGAGGCTAGACAAATTAAATCTACCGAGTCTAAAAGAGAGGAGAGAGAGGGGAGACATGATAATGATGTACAAATGTACCCGGGGGCTGGAGAGGCTGGATAGGGAGGATATATTAATTATGGATACAGGAATAACTAGAGGCCACAGCTACAAAGTAAAAAGACCTACCTGCAAGAACGATATCAGGAAGTTTAGCTTCCCCTATAGATGTATTGACAAATGGAATGGGCTGGAGGAGGAGGTGGTAGGGGCAAGGAACATCCATATTTTCAAGAAAAAATTGGATAAAAAGTAGACTGAGAGACGGGACAACACGAGCTTAGCTCAACTCCTGTAAACTACAATTAGGTAAATACAATTAGGTAAATACAATGGAATCTATGTGAGTATATTATAAGGATTCCATAGAGCTTCACTTTCCCTAATAAATTATGTACTGTATAATAACGCTGTGAGTCTATTCGCGATAATTATCGTTTTTCTTTTAGTTTGACGGAGGTCTAGGGAGGAAACTAGAAAAATATTGCATATATGGACAAAATCGAGCAAAAAGATGAAATTAGGGTTTATAGTTCAAAAGATATTTTTGTAAATCATAAAATAGCCAATCAATCTTATTGCATCATTTACATGTTATTTATTTCATATTTTTTTCACCAACCAACTTTACTTCTAAACTCAATTAATGAAATCAACAAAGACATGTGGCACTCCAAGGACTCGAACCTAGGATACTCACACCGAAATTACGCACATTTATGCATTACGCTATCAAGACAGTATTTCTCCTATTCCTTTGAGTCTTCAAACAAAATTGCTCCAGTTTGACACCCTGACAGTATGTACCGGTAACATGACGTAACTTTGGACACTCTAGAAAACATTTTCAGTATTCAGTTGTATGGCGGAAGTATAGCCTTCAAATCGGCACTTCCTGATGTATTTTGTTTCTTGCGATCTGGCTGGAACCACAGTTATGATATAAATACATGATGTTATGGAAAAACAAGTACAGTATGTCTGCGGACTGCGGTGTTCTTCCATAGTGCAGAGTCATTTTTCCACAACTGTTGCTTACATACTTTTAACCAGAAATGTCCGAAGTATAGCCCCCGTCCGAAGCTAGGTAATTTCATGGTACAGTACTGTATGTTAATGGTACTGTATGTTAATGGTACTGTATATAATTTTCAGTGTGGTTCACGAGGCAAGTACCAGAGGAGCGTACAGCAGCTTGGTGGAGTGTACAGTGTGAACCATGTGCGTCACCAACAGACCGACGCGCACACAGAGATACTGGAGTCACTCAGGCCGGCTCCACTCACGGTACTATCACCTGAAGAACAGATGATGAAAGATGCAGGTAATGTCTCTCTCACTCACTCGCTCTTTCTCTCTCTATATACTATATACAGTATATACTGTAACAGCACTCACTAATGATAGTGCTATCGGGTAGATACTAATGGAAGTGAGGTATACCTGTATGCGGATGACACTAAGCTGTATAGAAGAGTGAGGAGTAAGGAAGATGTGGATTTGCTTCAAGGAGATGTGGAGGGCATGAAGGGATTGTCTGAGCATTGGTTAATGCCTTTTCATTCAAAAAAATGCAAGTACATGCAGATTGGGACAAGCAAGATAGACAAGGTAGGATACAGTATGTATGAAGCGATGGAGGAAGTGAATGCAGAAAAGGATATAGGAGTAGTGATAGACAATAAGTTAAATTTCTCAGAACATTTAGCGGAAAAGATAAACAAAGCCAATAGAATTGTAGGGCTGATAAGGAGGACATTTGTATCACTTGACGAAGAAATCCTCAGGAATCTCTATACAGCGCTGGTTAGGTCGCACCTGGAATATGCAAACCAGGTGTGGGCTCCATATATGGTAAAGGATATAGAAGCAGTGGAGAAAGTGCAGAGGAGAGCTAGCAAGCTAGTACCAACGTTGAAGAACGCGGGCTATGAGCAGAGGTTGAGGACACTGGCTTACAGTATAGGAGAAAGAGAGGGGATATGATAGAGACTTTAAGATAGTGTCAGGAAAGTATGCGGAGGATGTGTGTGAAGGTATCTTCTTGATGCGGGAGGGAACAAGAACGAGAGGACACTCTAAGAAAATTTACAAAGAAAGAAATAGGCTTGAGAAGGCAAAGAACTCATTTTGTGATAGAGTGGTAAATGAGTGGAACGCACTGCCCCAGTACCGGTATGTAGTCTATTCCGAATCAATAAGGGAGTTTGAAAGTAATCTTGATAAAGCATGAGGAAGACAAGATTTGAAGTTTGATTATAAAGCAAAAATACAGAATAGTAAAAAATTTGCGTCTGCTACCGCCGCCGCCAACACCGTGAACGACCGCAGCAGTGCAAGTACTGGTTGTGAGCTGGATACACAGGCCTAGTTTGCCTTTTTCCAGAGAATCTACTGTAAGAAACTGTAAGACACCTGTGAGCATAGCTTAGGAAGGACTTCTATCAAGTAAAAGGCTATTAATCCTTTTAGCTACCATATATATTTTCTAAGCTTCATCAAATTTCTAATTGTGTTTGTATGTACCGGGTATGTATTTATTATGTATGTATGTACTTACCGGTACTTTTATTTTACTTCAGTTGCCAAGTTTGCCCAGGAGCAGATATCCCCCGTGGTTAGCAAGATGGACGCCGAGAGCCAAATGGATGCCAAGGTGTACCAGGGACTCTTTGAGAATGGGGTGAGTTATAGTGGATTTACATTGAGTTACTGCCAATTATAATCAGAAGACTCCTACTCCCATTAACCCCTTCTGTACCGCAGCGTCTTTTTAATTTTCTTCTAGCTATATTTAGACGATTTTGTGCAGCTTGAGAAGGATCTGTGGTAGTAAAAAGGGTTAAGTGAAATAGTTTGTAGCCTTTAATGGGTAGACGTCCTTCCTAAGCTGAATAAAATCGTCTAATAGTTGCCAGAATATAATGCAAAATACGTCACCGGTACAGAAGGGGTTAAAGGGAAAGGCTATACTTCATGCAATAGAATCACAATGACCTATGCTTCAGAAACGTGACCTGTCAAAGTGTATGATATCAACAGAATGGAACGTTATGGGATGAGAAAGGTGAGATGGATGTGTGGGGCCAAACTGCAAGATAAGATATCAAGTGAAGAGCTAAGGAGAAGGTTAGGTATCAAGGATATCAATGTTGAGATGCGTACTATAGTCTATTCGCTGCAAGTAGGCGAGAAATCATGACCTCTAACCTCTGTAACTCAAAAACTACAAGTAATTTAGCTAATATATCTACCATTTGGGAAGAGTCAGTCAAGGAATAGATGTGGAAATTTACAGCCAATTTGCTCTAGCCCCTTTTGAGTTATAGAGGATAGAGGTCATGATTTCTCGCCTACGTACAGCGAATAGACTATAGCAATTAGCAGGCTTGGATGATTTGAATATATGGAGAGGATGGATGAACAAAGATGGAAGACCATGAACGTGGAGGGAGCTTCACCAAGGGGCAGACCAAGAAAGACGTGGGATCAGACTATACGCTCGTGTCTCAGACTATACATTTGTGTGTTGTTATGTGAGCGATTAGTTTGCTTTGGAAACAGATTAACTTGCTCATGTAGTAATGTACACCCTATGTGGTGGATTGTGTTCTATTACTTCATAAATTTGATTTAAGTAAGCGTTGTTTCCTCATAGCGATTTTCATTAGTTATTTTGCCTTTATATTGTCTTTGTCCAAATTTTGGTTTGTTTAGTTTGCAAGTTTTACATTTTAATTTAAAATCTTGAAAAGTGAAGTAGCTCTGAACAGGGCTGCCTGGAGCGCTGTCATTAGGATTTAAGACTGAAACTGCACCTCTCATAGAACACTCGATCTTAGTATGTATTTGTAGTAATTTCATATTCCTGCACAGTACAGTACAGGTCTCCCTCACTATCCGATGCTCCGATTTACGATATTATTATAGGTTTTTAGGTGTTTGGGTTTTGGCTGGTCCCAGAACGCATCCCCATTTACCCATTAATTTTAGGGTGCGCTATAAAAAAAAATCTATTTAAGATTGGGTTATAATGTAAAACTTACTTACTTACTTACTTACTTACTTGGTGTGGAGTTTCTCAGCCGCGCTCCGTCACTAGATGTGACGCTCGTCGCAGCTGCCCTTTAAACCATCTAGCACTTGTAGTCTTGTCTCACAGTGCCATCTTCTAAGTCATAACACTCCCTGAACAAATGTGTTTTTAGTGACTTTTTAAAGGCCTTTATGTTCGCACACCTTTTCACATTAACTGATAGATTATTATAAAGTCTCGGTGCACTCTTTTCGAAGGCCCTAAATCCAAATTCATGATTGCACCGTGGCTCATTCAATTGATGCAGCACGTTGCCATGTCTCAGCATCATATCAGTGCCAACATTGAAGTCTTCCAATAAGTCTCGCACATATTCCGGCTTTCCAAAGTTCAAAGCTTGATACACTATAACACACAGTTTGAATATGATCCTCGCTTTCACCGGCAACCAATGCAGGTCAATTAATGCCGGCGTTATACTCGCACGGAATGGTAAACTCTTTATTAATCTTGCTGCTCTATTCATTATAAGTTGTAGTTTTCGTAGCAAGTAATTTGGTAGTCGATAATATAGAGAATTACAATAGTCTAATTTACTAATTACATGATTGTGGATCAACATTTTGGTTGTATTAATATCCAGATATTTTCTCACAAAAGCAATATTCCTCAGATGATAGGCAGAGATTCGCACTGTTTGAAGTATTTTAGCAGTATCGTATTCACTCAGCCATGTTTCAGTTACCGCTAGCACATCATATTTTGCCTCATTAATTAAGTCTCGAATTTCAAAGGTTTTATTTCCCACTGATTGAATGTTTATCAGTCCCCCCTTTATCTTTATTAAAGCACTAGATTCCATGATCAGTTAGGTCTCTCACCTTGACTATCTCACTCGAAAAGACCGGGCACCGGGTATCTGATGATGAATGATACACGTCTTGTTTCCCGTATCTCATACAATTTATGCACTTTCTCACAGTCACCTTACAATCCTTCGACCTATGTGTTCCAGCACATTTAAAACAAACAGGCACATCACTGTTTAGTTTAGCAGCACACTTATTTTCTGCATGCCCAAATCTCTGGCAATAGAAACAAGCCAATGCATGGTACCTGTCTCTTATATTATATATTCCCCATTTAAGGTTCACCTTGTCTTTATATTTGTAGAGAGCCGCACGGACTTCAGGCTCACATTTCAGGATATAATGGACTGTACCTCCAGCAGCTGGTTTATCAAAAATCATGGCAATCTTTCCTTTAATATCATCAATCGAATTCAGAAAATCATTCCTTGCAATTAATGTATCAATTATCTCACTCTTGGACTCTTCAGGATGAACATTGCAAATCATCACTTTTGGTTTTAATTTTTTCACACTCCTTGTAGTAACAGCCGTCACCTCTACCAACTTTTTAACTGCATCATTCAGCATATCCACAGTGCCAAAATTCATCACCATGTTCCCTTTAGGGGTAAACTTCGTATCCTGAATTTGAATCCCCTCTAGCGCCTGAGAAATTTCTCCTCTCTTGTCAGTTGCCTTTTCATTCTCATCCGTCGCCTTCAGAATGAGTAGATTCTTCTTTTCTTTCTTCTCCCCGCCACCACATCCGACCACCCAGGCGAGTCAGAAACCGCTGACGTTTGCGCGGGGTCAGCGCTTATAGCATCAACAACATTTCCCATACCACTAGTGACTCCTTGCATCTCCATCTTCACTACTTTCAATTGAGTTGAAAGTTCTTGAGTTATACCGTCTAGTTCTTGGGTCATCTTATCATTTAATTCACTCCTGATGTTTTTTAGTTTATCGCTCATCACATCAAAACCTTGGGTCATCGTTTCTTTGAATTCAATCAATTCTTTCATCATTTCTTTCTTTATGTTTTCCATTTCATTCTTAAATGAAGTTAACACTCCAAGCTTTGTCTTACATGGATCACAGACATAGTTTATGTGCGCTACGTTTTCAGTCTTTATGCCAATCAAGTGTTCACATTTGATATGGGCCCAGTTTTTGCAAGTTGAGCATCCAATCCACTTTAACTTCTCTCTCTCCCCATCAGTTTTATCGCATTTATAACACTTTACGTCAGGAGCCATCCCAATAGCAATTAAAGGTTTCGATAGAACAGTCTTTGTAACATGGGAGGCAGAGCTCAGGCGGCACACGTCTACTCTGCTACTCTGCTACTCACAACTTTATTGCAAAATATACAAACCAAAATTTATACGAACACAGTAAAAAGACAAAACAACTAATCAAAATCGCTATGTGGAAACAACGCTCAAGTAAGGAACGTAACCCAATCGTAAATCGAGGGAGACTTGTATTATAATGCAGTCCAAATTTATGCGTCGTTGTAATCCAATTTGCTTAATTATTCATTCTATAAAGTTCCTTATTTCAGATACTTAGGATTAATTATTGCATGTTTTTTCTTCAGTTCATGGGGGTGGAGATAGAAGAACAGTACGGCGGCTGCGAGTCAACCTTCTTCGTGTCCAATCTAGTGGTGGAGGAACTGGCTAAAGTGGACCCCTCCGTGAGTGTCATGTGTGATATACAAAACACCCTCACCAACACACTACTACGCAATTTGGGCACCAGTCAACAGAAGGAGAAATATCTGCCCAAACTGGCTCAGGAATATGTGAGTTATATATTATTAACACTATTTTAAAGGGCAAACTGTTATATGTGTGCTTCTGTCACCTCTTTTTCCTTTCTCGTGCCTCTTGCTGATCCTCCCTACCCCTTGTGGGAATAAGGGCTGGCTACTGACTGACTACTTAACACTATCTGGTCCGATATCTTGTGGGTTATTATGATATTGTGCTTAAGTTTTGCTTGTTTTTTTCCATTTTTGAGCAATGAAGTTTGGGAAGTCATTATTTTTGTTAGCTTAGACAACAAACTCAAATATATTTGTAATAATATATAATTATGAAACTGACAATTCAACTGAAATGCACGTGGAACACGGCAAAACAAAACATTAGCCTAACTAAACACAAACAATAACAAAATAGAATCGCAATACAGTACTGTATATGAAAAAAAATAATTTGTTAAGTACAAAAATAAATATGTAATAAAGAATTCTAATATAGGCTAATTTGTTTCTAAAACTGAGGCTGCCTCCTGGCCAGCACAGAGCTCCATGGAAAGTACCGGTAAAATGACGTAACTTTGGACGGGGATATAATTTCGGACATTCTGGAAAAAATATAATGAACCGTAGTTATGGGATAAATACATGATGTCATGGAAAAACAAGTATGTCTGCGGTGTTCTTCCATAATGCAGTAATTTTTCCATAACTGTAGCTTATAAAATGTTATCCAGAAATTGCCGAAGTATACCCCCTTGACCGAAGTTAGGCCATTTTACGGTACCGTACCAAAAACTATCCCGGTCATAGAAATGGTCACCACCGACCATATATCAATATCATAGGAGAAAATCAGATGTGTGTATCATAAAAAGGCACTTTGTACTAAGGAGCAATGATTAATTTAAAAAAAAACATGTAACTATTACTTAGCCCTTCTGTACCGGTGACATCCTTATAATTTTGGTAGGCTACGTGTATAGCTATTATTATAATGTACAACTTGCAAAATAAACAAACTAAAACTGGGACGATACACGATAAATGCAAAAGAACTAATTTAGACGATTTTCTGCAGTTTAAGAAAGATCTATGGTAATAAAAGGGGTTAACTGAGATGGTTTGAAGCCTGTTAGTTGCTCTAGACCGCTTTTAACCTGAATAAAATTGTCTAATAGTAGCCAGATTAAAGTTAAAAGGATGTCCCCAGTACTGAATAGGTTAAATACTGTAATAAAGAATACTACTACAAAAATACACATGTAGACAAAAGCTTAAAGAATACAAGAAAAATACAATATGTATATAAGAACAATTACATAAATTATATTATCACCAACCCACCAATTAACTTACATATAATAAACCTAATTAATGAAATAAATGAAACTAATGAATACATGTGGTACTGTCTTCATAGCGTAATGCATAAGTGCACGGAATTTCGATGTGAGTTTCCTAGGTTCGAGTCCTTGGAGTGCCACATGTATTTGTTGATTTCGTTAATTGAGTTTAGAGGTGAAGTTGGTTGGTGGAAAAAAACATAATTCTAAGGATTCGAACCTAGGATGCCCACACCAAAATTCCGATCACTAACCATTACGCTATCAAGACAGTATAAAGTATTGTAATATACTGTACCTTCCACAGACGGGCAGCTTCTGTCTCTCCGAGTCTGAGGCCGGGTCTGATGCTTTCGCCATGAAGACGGTAGCCAAGAAGGAGGGTGGTAATTATGTTATCAACGGGTCCAAGATGTGGATATCCTCCGCACCACACTCTGGAGTCTTCCTGGTCATGGCTAATGCTGATGTCTCTGTGGTAAGTTAGTGAAGTTGTTATATATAATTATATAGTCCGTTAACTTGCTCATGTAGTAATGTACACCCTATGTGGTTGATTGTGTTCTTTTATTTATAAATTATTATTTTACTTAAGCGTTGTTTCCACATAGCGGTTTTGATTAGTTGTTTTGTCTTTTTACTGTATTCGTACAAGTTTTGGTTTGTTTATTTTGCAAGTTTTACATTTTAATACTGTAAATAAATGCAAAATATATCATATCATACCGTTTTCTCCCCAGGGTTATCGAGGCATCACATGTTTCCTGGTGGACGCTGGTACTGAGGGACTGAGTATCGGTAAGAAGGAGGACAAGTTGGGACTGAGAGCCTCCGCCACCTGCGCCGTCCACTTCGACAACGTTATGGTCAGTTAAGTTGTAATTTGATTCTTGTAATTTTAGGATGTTTGCCTACGTACATATATACATCCCCCCACTTTCTCAACACATATATGGTCTCCTAGCCTTATAAGTGGCAATCGCTCAGAAGGATAGTATAAAATCTCACATCATCATCATCATCATACATGCATACAAGCTTAAAGACCGCTTCATCCAGAGAGAGCGTGGTTTCAGTTTCTTTACTGTAGTACAGTACAATAAAGACTTGACATCATATCATCACATGTTGGTATAGCACTATCAGTGCCTCAGCAACACACAAAAATACTGCCAAATCCTCAAGCTACTGTACTGTGAAGGCCACATAGCAGCTACGCACAACAGGTTCATGTCTACGTTCTATCTATCTATTCTATTTACTCAGGCCCAATCCCCACTTTTCCTATTTACTCAGGCCCAATCCCCACTTTTCCTATTTACTCAGGCCCAATCCCCACTTTTCGTATTTACTCAGGCCCAATCCCCACTTTTCCTATTTACTCAGGCCCAATCCCCACTTTTCCTATTTACTCAGGCCCAATCCCCACTTTTCCTATTTACTCAGGCCCAATCCCCACTTTTCCTATTTACTCAGGCCCAATCCCCACTTTTCCTATTTACTCAGGCCCAATCCCCACTTTTCCTATTTACTCCAGGCCCAATCCCCACTTTTCCTATTTACTCAGGCCCAATCCCCACTTTTCCTATATACTCAGGCCCAATCCCCACTTTTCCTATTTACTCAGGCCCAATCCCCACTTTTCCTATTTACTCAGGCCCAATCCCCACTTTTCCTATTTACTCAGGCCCAATCCCCACTTTTCCTATTTACTCCAGGCCCAATCCCCACTTTTCCTATTTACTCAGGCCCAATCCCCACTTTTCCTATTTACTCAGGCCCAATCCCCACTTTTCCTATTTACTCAGGCCCAATCCCCACTTTTCCTATTTACTCAGGCCCAATCCCCACTTTTCCTATTTACTCAGGCCCAATCCCCACTTTTCCTATTTACTCAGGCCCAATCCCCACTTTTCCTATTCCTATTTTATTTTATGTTATTATTATTATTATTATTATTTTTTTTTTGTGGGGGGGGGGACTCAAGACAGAGCAAGAACAGGGCAAACACAAAACACAACAGAAAACAATGAACACACAAAAACAAAACACAAATGCACACATCACACACATGATATCTACGTACAGTCCAGAAAACAAGCTTTCTTACCCACTTTATTTTGTCCTGTAGCTCTTCATTTCAGAAAGTTAGAGCAAGTTGAAGAGCCGAAAACACAAGAAATTTGCCCGCTGTGGAGCCCTGCGGAAGACTCTTAAGAGTTCCCCCGGCGGACTGCGGGAAGACTCTTAAGAGTCAGGGGGAAAAATATCCATTTAAAACAGCCCCCAAATTTTTTTATTTTTTATTGCCCCTGGGCCATGCCAAATATCACTCCTCCACCTCCCCTCCTTCCCCACTTTCCTCCCCTCCTTCAGTTATCACCTATTTTCCCTGTTATTCCCTTATTCTGTGGTATATTTTCGTGCTAACATTAGCGAGTTGCAAGCAGGGCATTGTCATCACTGTTAGCAAGCGAGTGCAAGAGAGAGAGAGAGAGAGAGTATCGATCGACAGTCTCTCTCCAGACGTGGAGAAAAGTGGTGGGAAGTGAGGTTGCCTCAGCCATCCATTATGTAACTCCCGGCCTGTATCGCCGATTTTGACCATCCAAACGCTGTTTCCACTTGTTTTGTTGTTGTTGTTGTTCCCCAAGCTGCCTGGCCGAACAGCCCCAAGGCCCCGAGCAAGGCAAGGCCATAACCGTGCGCCCCCACAGAACCCTCACTGCCGACCACAATAAAGCCTGGGTGACCGAAGCCACTCCATTGGCGGGGAGCTGAGGAGGGTGCGGAAACGCCCAGGAAACCAAAGCCCCACCCAGGGCCCTGTGCCCCTCAGCAATTATGAAGAGAAAGTTGAGGGGCAAAGGAAAAAATGTGACCCTTTGGCTTCCAATCTAGGTAGACTGGGAGGTCAATCCACGGAAGAGACGCCGTCACTTGAGATCTAGAAAATATAAAAGTAAAAGGAACAGTCAGAGTAAGCTATGGGTATGGCAGAGATTGCTCAGTTCTCACTCTGCTAGACCAGCCCATCACCAGCTTGTTTTATTGTTGTAACAGGTTAATACCTTTATAATCAACCTATAATAGGCGCATATGGATAAGTATTAACCTCTGAAGTGCGCATGGGGGTAATTGGAAACGTCCCCCTGTGCTGACGTATTTGAGGTGTTTCCGCCACTAAAATATTCATTGTGCCATTAATAGCATTAATACTTATCCATATGTGCCTATTATGGGTTGATTATAAAGGTATTAACCTGAAACAACAATAAAACGAGTGAAAACAGCGTTTGGATGGTCAAAATCGGAGATATAGCCCGCGAGTTGTATAATGTATGGGTGAGGCAATCTGCTTTCCCGCCAATTTCCCCCAAGGCCACTGAGACACAGTCGATCGATACTCTCTCTCTCTCTCTTGCACTCGCTTGCTATCAGTGATGACCACACCCTCCAATCGGATTTCTAATGTTAGCACGAAAATATACCTCAGAATAAGGGAATAACAGGGAAAATAGGTGATAACTGAAGGAGAGGAGGAAAGTGGGGAAGGAGGGGAGGTAGAGGACTGAGATTTTGCATGGCCCAGGGGCCAAAATAAAAAAAAAAAATAAAATCATAAAAAAGATTTTTTTCGATGTCAAAAGTTGATTTTTTTTTTCACTCACTCTTAAGAGTCTCCCAGCAGTCCGCCAGGGGAACTCTTAAGAGTCTCCCAGCAGTTCCCGGGTTAATGCTATTTATGGTAAAATAACGATGTTAGTGATGGGAACAGCTCAAATACGTCAGCACAGGAGTGTGGTGTCTCATACCCCCCATGCGCACTTCAGAGGTTAATTAGTCAGGACATTTAGGGTGTCTGGTCCATTTAGGCGTTAATTTTAAGATGTTTGTATCATTGAGGTGGCTATATGAAGATGTTTGGATCATTTAGGTAGCTAGTTTAAGATGTATGGCCCATTTGATCATGTTCAGATAATGGATGAAGATAGTGCCAAGAAAGATATATGGGAGTCACGTGAGTGGAGCAGCTAGTAGTGGAAGACCACCTATGGTATGGGAAAAGAAAGTGGAACAATATATTGAGTTATAATTAAAATGTAAAACTTGCAAACTAAAAATACTTCCATTTAGTGGAAGGGGCATTGTGGCACGGATAAAGGAAGCATGTCTTGACAAAGTAGCCTGGCAGCGTTTCTGTCATGGCTATCCTTTAGCGGGAGTTTCCCAGGGGGAAACAAGGCGTCGGAGATGATGATGATGATGAGTTTAAGCAGGACCTACTGGTACGTTATGTCTTCATAGCGTGATGCATAAGTGCGCAGAATTTCTATATGAGTATCCTGGGTTCAAGTCCTTGGAGTGCCACATGTATTTGTTGATTTCATTAATTAAGTTTAAATGTGAAGTTGGTTGGTGGAAAAAACATAATAATTCAGAGGGTTTATTGAGATCGTATTTATAACAAGTGTGTTTGTTTCTCAGGTTCCAGAAGATAATATCCTGGGGACATTCGGCCAAGGTTACAAGTACGCCATAGGGATGTTGAACGAGGGCCGCATCGGGATCGGCTCCCAGATGGTGGGCTTGGCTCAGGGTTGCCTGGACGCCACTGTACCTTATATACTACAACGCAAACAGTTCGGTCGAGTACTGTTTGACTTCCAGGTAAAATTATTTGTTCATATTTTTTTTTTTTTTTTTTTTTTTTTTTTTTCTCTATGATTGAGGGAGGCAAAAGGCATAACTGCCTATAGCGAGTGCCTCCCCCATAGTTGAAAGAGTGACAGGGCCAAAATCAAGGGACGTTCGAGCCAAAATGCCTGGACACACAGAGTTTGAAGCAATTTAAGTCATAGGAAGCGGGAAAGACTGATTCTGGGAGAGAGTTCCAGAGCTCAGCTGTTGAGTAGAAGAAAGTTTGAGAGTAATGTTTCACTCTTGGGTTGGAGAGTTGCACAGAGTAGGGGTGGGATTGAGTTGCAAGACGGGTACCACGTGCCCTACGTAAAGGAGGTGGTATGCACTGGGATAGCTCTGAGGAACACTGATTATTATAGTAGCGATAGAATACCGAGAGAGATGCAACATTGCGGCGGAGAGAGAGAGATTGCAGAGAGTTGGTAAGTGGACGGGAGTTAATGATACGAAAGGCCTTCCTTTCAACCTTGTCTAGGAGAGCGGTGTGAGAGGAACCTCCCCACACATGTGAACAATACTCAATACAAGGGCGCACTATGCCCCTGTACAGAGCAAGAAGCTGTGCAGGGGAAAAGAACCCCCTAAGGCGGTTGAGCACACCCAGCTTCTGGGAGGCTGCCTTAGCAAGACTGGTAATATGGTCCTTCCAAATGAGAGCAGAAGAAAAAGAGACACCAAGAATATTGAGAGAAGATGAAGGGTTGATTTTTGTATTGTTGAAGAATAAGGGATAGTCCGCTGGGAGATCCTGTCGGGTAGATAGATGGAGAAATTGGGTTTTGGAAGCATTAAAGTTAACAAGGTTTTCTCTGCCCCAATTGGAAATAGTATTTAGATCAGAATTTAAGAGTTGTATGGCTTCATTACGTTTGTCGTTGAGGGATTGCTGGCTGGGGCGTTCTGAAAAAGTAATGGAGTAGTGTAAGGTTGAGTCGTCTGCGTATGAATGGATGGGAATTAAGGTACAGTTAAGGAGATCATTTATAAAAATTAGAAAGAGAATAGGAGATAGGACAGAGCCCTGAGGAACACCGGAGTTTACAAGGTGAGGAAGTGAACAATGGCCGTCCACAACCGCGGCTATGGAACGGCCGGAAAGGAAATTAGAGACAAAGGCACAGATGGAGGGATAGAAACCGAAGGAGGGAAGTTTAGAAATTAAAGATTTATGCCAGACTCTATCGAAGGCTTTCGATATGTCTAGTGCAATAGAAAAAGTCTCACCGAAGTCCCGAAAGGAGGATGACCAAGAGTTAGTAAGATATGAAAGAAGATCACCAGTAGAGCGACCCTTAAGGAAGCCATACTGGCGATCTGAGAGCAGATTATGAGAAGAGAAATGCTTAAGAAATTTGGAAGCAAGAATAGTTTCAAAAACTTTAGAAAGACAAGAAATGAGAGCAATTGGACGATAGTTGGAGGGTTGAGAGCGGTCACCCTTCTTTGGGACAGGTTAAATGTGAGCAAACTTCCAGCATGAAGGGAAGACGTTAGAGGATAGACAGAGACGAAAGAGTTTGCCTAGGCAGGGAGTCAGCACGGAAGCACAGCTTTTGAGAACAACAGGAGGAACACCGTCCGGACCGTACGCCTTATTTGTGTTAAGCCCAGAGAGGGTAGAAAGTACATCTTTTGAAGAGATTAGGATATTAGGCATAAGTAAGAGAGAGGAGGGTGGAGAGGGAGGAATAGCACCGGAATCATCCAAGGTGGAGTTTCTAGCAAAAGTTTGAGCGAAGAGTTTAGCTTTGTCAGAGGAAGAAGTGATGGTTGTGCCATCAGAGTGGGAAAGGGGAGGGAAAGACGAGGAAGAGAAATTGTTGGAGAGGTTTTTTGCTAGATGCCAGAAAGCTTGGGAAGAGCTAGAGTTGGATAGTTCAGTGCATTTATTATTGATGAAAGAGTGTTTGGGAAGTCGAACAGATTTGGCTTGATTCCGGGCAGAAACATATGAAGAATGAGAGTCTTGAGTTTTAAGGCGTTGGTACCGTTTGAATGCTTCCTCCTTATTGCGGACAGCAGTAGAACAGGTGTGAGTAAACCAAGATTTTTTAGCATTAGTCTGAGAGAAAGAGAATGGAATGTATGCTTCCATGCCCGATAGGATTACCTCGGTAATGCGTTCAGCACTCTCCGAGGGGCCTTGGCCACGGAAGCAGAAATCATTCCATGGGAAATCAAAGAAGTACTTCCGAAGAGCCTCCCAGTCGGCAGCGCCAAAGTGCCACAAGCGCCGCCGGCTAGGAGGATCGGGTGGCCGTACTGGAGAGATAGGACAGGTGACAGAGATAAGTTTATGGTCGGAGGAGCCCAAAGGAGAGAAAAGATCGACAGTATAAGAAGAAGGGTTAGAAGTTAGAAACAGGTCAAGAATGTTGGGCCGATCTCCGATGCGATCCGGGATACGGGTGGGTTGCTGAACTAACTGCTCTAGGTCATTTAGGATAGAAAAGACGTAGGCTTGTTCACCAGGTGGATCAGTAGTGTGAGAGGAGAGCCATTGGCGGTGGTGAACGTTGAAATCTCCTAAGATGGAGATTTCTGAGAAAGGAGAAATGGATAGAATGTGTTCCACTGTAGATTTTAGATAGTCAAAGAATTTGGGAAAGTTGGTAGAGTTAGGGGAAAGATAGACAGCACAGAAATATTTAGTAAGAGAATGACAGGAAAGTTTGAGCCATAAAGTTGAGAATTCAGAGGAGTCGAAATCGGGAACACGAGAGCAAGTGAGTTTGTTGTGCACATATGCACAACATCCGCCTTTGGCTTTGAAACTAGGATAGAGAAAGTAGGAGGATACAGAGAAGGGGCTGCTGGATGTTGCTACAGACACCTGAGTTTCGGTGAGGAAGAGAAGATCAGGTTTGTAGGAGGAGAGATGGTGCTCAACAGAGTGAAAGTTAGAGGAAAGTCCACGAATGTTGCAGAAATTAATATAAAGAGTAACAGGCCGAGGTCCAGGTAATTGTGTGGGGTCGTCAGGGGATGGTCGGTCGGGTGTGGGGGCATTTATGGTCCCTCCCCCTGGGGACTCCGAGGCTGGGCTAGAATTATTTTTGTTTTGTTTTTGTTTTTTTCATTTTGGTGTGGAGGAATGAAGTGTGGTGTGCATGTTTAGTGTAGTGAAGTGGATAGGAGGAGGAGGTGTTTGTGAGAGCTAGCTGGATTGCTCTCAGTGTAAATGAGGCACAAAGAAAATCAGTAAGAGAGGCCAAGCAAATGAAACAGGAGTTCCAGCGACTCTTTATCACATGCCTATAACCTCACCTGGGTCTAGCCCTGATCGATTGCTAAAGATACAGTTCTGATGAGTGATAATGAGTAGGAGTTGCAGGATCCCACGCTACATTCTTTAACCCACGGAATCCGGGAGGCCTCATATGAGGCAAAACAAAAATTGGCAGGAATCCGGGAGGCCTCATTTGAGGCAAAATACGCGGCTAAAAATCGCCGATAATATCATCATAACATGGCAACCACACGTCATAGCGACGTCATTTCAACGACATTCTACAGACAACAAAAAGTTCTACAATTTGCAAAAAAAGTTGACTGCTCTAGGTGGTCTCAATCAGTAGCTACTGAATTATGAAGTTTGCCTGTACCCTAATGGCCCTGGACACAGAGATCGGGATCATATGAGGCCCCCCGGATTTCGTGGGTTAACCCTTCCTACCCGGGCAGCCTTTCTTAAGGACGGAGGCTGTATCCGGGCGATCTGGCTGAAAACACAACAAAAGTAAACTAAGGCTAATCTCACTTAATATCTATCTATCTATCTATTGCCTGATGCCGTGATCCCCAAAGGGGTGGCCACGAACGAACCGCCCCCATGCACCTCTGTCCCCAGTCAGTCGACGCCCCTCCCCCCAACCAGCACCGCCTTCGTTCATGTAGTTCCTCACCATCCTTCCACATATTCGGTCTACCTCTCCCCCTCTGTCCCTCCACCTCGCTCTCGTACACCCTCTTAGTCATTCTCTCGCTTTCCATACGTTCCATATGGCCGAACCATCTCAAGTTGTTCCTTTTCACACTTTCCAGCACATCTACCTCCACACCACCTCCTTCTTACTTCCTCATTAGTCTGTCTATCCCTCCATGTAACTCCGCACGCACTCCTTAAGTAATTCATTTCCACTGCTCTCACTCTTGGTCTGAGTCTCTCAACCAACGTCCATGCTTCGCTTCCGTAAGTCAGTGTCGGGATTACCACACTGTCATGCAAGGACTTCTTCACTTCCATACTGACCACCCTATTTCTTGTTACTGCTTTTAGCGTTCCTACAACCCTTCCCTGTTGTACCCTCTCCCGCACCTCTTCATCCATAGTCCCATCTTACTCAACACACTGCCCAGATACTTAAAAGAGTTGACGATCTCCATAGCCTGACCGTTCAGCTTCACCTCACACTCTGTGACTTCACCCCTTTCGAAGACCATAACTTGCTCTTATTTACCTTCAAATTCCGTTTTTCGCACACTGTTCCAAACTCATTTACCAGACCCTGCAACTCCCATTCATTATCACTCATCAGAACTGTATCATCCGCAAACAGCAGTATAGGTAGCTTCCACTCAATTCCCTCCCTTTTCAGCGATACACCAACATCCACTGCTCTTGATAGTATTTCTTTCATAACTCCATCCATATATACAGTAATAATAAGTGCCTTACTTAATATACTACCTACATTAATCAAACATATGTCAAAATGGGCGCCTTACCTTGCCGCGTAGAATGGCGTTGAGTAGAGCTTTCTAGCTCAAGTAGTTCCGGAGTTATGGTGATGGAAGTGGAGGTAAGTTTTGCCGCGTATTTACCTCGCCGCGTCCGAACGCTTAACCGCGGCCCAGGCTACGACGAACGTTTTGACTCGTCGCTCTACCTTGAATTATGGCGGGAAGCGATTTTTTAGTGTTTTATTGTTTATTATGCCATATATTATTGTTATTATGATATTTTCACTCAATAAATATATTTTTCTGAAGTAATTTGTGTCTCTGTCACTTATACTTAGTTTTATTGTTATTATTATAGTAGTTATGATTATTTATACTGGACTATGGTAATTGATAGTGTAATTTTCACTTCTTTATTGTTAGGAATATATATTTTAGTGTCACTTTCACTTGTTCATATTGTTCTGAAGGCACTTATTATTACTTATGTGTGGTGATGGGCTGGTCTATCAGAGTGAGAATTGAGCGATCTCTGCCATACCCATAGCTTACTCCGACTGTTCCTTTTACTTATATATTTTCTAGATCTCAAGTGACGGCGTCTCTTCCGTGGATTGACCTCCCAATCTACCAAGATTGGAAGCCAAAGCGTCACATTTTTCCTTTGCCCCTCGACTTTCTCTTCATAATTGCTGAGGGGCACAGGGCCCTGGGTGGGGCTTTGATTTCCCGGGCGTTTCCGCACCCTCAGCTCCCCGCCATGGAGTGGCTTCAGTCACCCAGGCTTTATTGTGGTCGGCAGGGAGGGATCTGTGGGGGCGCTCGGTTATGGCCTTGGCCTTGCTCGGGGCCTTGGGGCTGTTCGGCCAGGCAGCTTGGGGAACAACAACAACAACAACAACTTATGTGTCTCTTTCACTTATACTTAGTTATATTATTATTATTATTATTGAGTGTCACTATCACTGTCACTTACACTTCAATAGTTTGCCAGAGTGTGGAAATCATTGAAGCAGGTGCCAGCACACAGTCCCACCTGACACTCGAGGCATTGCCAAGTGGTTTTTGTGGGTTTGCTTGGTCGTCGAGTTGTGCGGGTGCACACATAGCACCTCTTCTGCATCCTTATTCGGCTGTTAGGACCCTGGAAAGGAAGGGCGACGAGCTGGTGCTTTCTGAAGAACTCGGCACACCCTATTCTGTCCATCATGCCTGGTCCTTGTAGTGGCCTCCCTGGTGTATCCGCATGTTTTACCAGGAGCTCATGTATCAGCTGCTTTTGGAAGGTCCGCAGGCTCTTGTACTTGATGACTGGACTCCTCAAACGGTAGATGTTGTACGCGTTGAGGACAGACATATCTACTGTATGCAGGACAAACTTCTTGTACCACCTGCAAGATGTTCGCAGGCAGTCTATGAAGCCCATCTGCATGTCGGACTTGTCGACGGGGCGCATGTTCAGGTTATAGTCCAGAACAGCAGCTGGTTTTGTGATAGGGTTCTCCGTTTTTCGGTCCACCTTCCCTGTGGGGACCATCTCTGCTTTGTGGCATGTGGTGAGGAGGTTGACCTTGCGCTGGTCATGCCAGTGGATGGAGAGGATGGGGCCACTCTTCTTATGGAAGATGTCCGTCTTCTTAGTTTTGGTTGGGTAGGCTGGCATGCCCTTCCTCTTCCCCTTCACTGTGCCGACAGTTCCGGTCTTGCGGTCATGGAGGTACTTGGCGAGGATAGGCGACGTGTAATAATTGTCGGTATAGAGGACGTGGTTGTCATGGAAGTACCTCTCCATCATCCTCTTTACCACAGCGCCGCCAAAACCAATGAGGGGGTCAATCTCCACCTCACCACCCTTGCCGCTGTAGACTATAAAGTCGAGCACATATCCCGTCTTGCAGTCGCAGAGGACGAAGAGCTTGATGCCGAAGCGGTGTCTCTTTGACGGGATATACTGTCGGAAGTGCAGCCTACCACGGAACAGGACCAGAGACTCGTCGATGCACAGCTTCTGAAATGGAATCAGGTAGGTGGAAAACCGATGACGTATCATGTCATACAGTTGCCTGATCTTCCAGAGTGTGTCGGGCTCGTGGACATGCATGTTATTTGTCAGGTGGAAATATGAGAGGATGTCGAAGTACCTATCCCTTGACATGAATTTGCCAAATGCTGGAGTCGTTGTGAGGTCGCCAGTTATCCAGTAGTCGGCCAGAACGTGCTTCTTTATGTGTGTCATCAGCATTGTGAGTGCCAAGAACACATATAATTCTGCCACAGTGAGAGCTCTCCATGCCACCATCTTGGCACTGGTCTTCCTGCCAAGAAAGTTTGAACAGATAGCCTGGTGGTGATTTGTCTCTTTGACAAGGTATTCCATGACTTCATTGTCGTAGAAGCCACAGAAAAGTTCACTGGGGGTGGCATTTGGGCCACAGGGATATGCTGGTGACACCCCAGAACCCTGTTGTACCTCGTCAAAGGCAGGAAAATCGGGCACAAAATCCGCCCCATCTGACCACACAAACATTTCAGCAGCTCGAGGACGAGGACGTGGAGCTGCAGCAGGCACACGCCCTGGACGCCCTGGCACACGCCCTTGGCCACGCGGATGCCCAGGCCCTGCACGCCCACGCCCACGGCCAGGCCCAGGGGCAGCGGCGTCGGCAGGCTGACCACGTCCACGACCTCGAGGTCCTTTGACTCTTCTTGTCGGGACTCCCTCTTCCTCTTCCTCTTCGTTTTCCTCTTCCTCAGGCGACGTCAGGTCATCTGGGGCAATGTTGGGGTCGTCAGCATCCTCTTCAGGAGACAACTCTGGTGAAGAATAGACCGGGCGTCGGCGGCGTGGGGCTGCGGGAGGTTGAGCAATGGGAGCCTCGGCCTCGGGAGTTGGGCTCCTTTTGCGGCTAGCCGTGGACTTTTCCGCAGGAAATAAGGACCTACGATGCGGGGCCTGTGGTGACACACTGTGGGAGGCCAATGGCGCACTTGTAGAGGCCCTTTGGTCATCCTGAGGGACAGATGAAGCCGAGGGCTGTGGGTGGCCCTCCCGGCGTCGGGACAAAGGAATGCGGGTGGTTGCTAGGCCGGGGTCGGCGTCACTCTCACTATCTACGCCTTCCCTCACTTTTTCTGCCTCCCTGCGTGCTTTCTTGGCTGCACTTTTCACTAAAGACTGTTTATAGAAGTATTTACCCACTTTCAAGGGCGTACGGGCAGGCAAAGGGGAAGGTCCTGGCGTAGGGCTAGGGCTAGGCCTAGGCCTACCCTGACCTACGAAACTAGGCGAAGGGGTTGGCTCTAGCACACTTGGTACTTCAATAGCACCTTCCTCCACCACTTCCACATCAGGATCATCACTACTATCACCCCCCTCAAATAAATCAACATTGTCATCAGCACCAAATCCCACAAAATCGTCAATTTCGCTCCCACTTCTACTCTGAATATAGAGGTTTTTGTCCACAGAGCTTTCACCACTGCTCAAATCCGGGTTGAAAAGTTCACGTTGTATTGCACTATCACTTGGCAAACGTTTCACTTTCCTTAGTTTCTTTTTCTTCTCGGTTGGCAGAGGCGTAGATGTTGCAAGCGGGGTAGCACTGGGACGCGCGGGAGATTGCACAGTATCGGACGCGTCGGAATTCATTTTTTTGCTGTAGCTCGCAATGGCGGCAACGTAGGAACTGATAAGCGTGGTAGTTGAGGCTTGGTGGCGCTACGATCGCCCCCGCAAAGTAAAATTTGCCCGCGCGAAATTTAAAGCACGCTTTCAAGCAAATGCCTTAGGTAAGGCATACCGGGTAGCGGCCCTTCAGCCGCGCTGTCCTTACCTAAGGCAGCCCGGGTAGGAAGGGTTAATCACGCCTTCCATGTACTGTACAGTTTGTTATTTCTAACATTGTTTCCTAACACCAATAACCCACAAATTAAATTAATGAAAACATGTGATCCTTCCAAGATTCAAATCCAGGATACCTTATACAGAACTTACAAGCTCTATCCATTACACCATCAACACACTTTATTTAACAACCAAGGTGACATGACACATCCCTGTCTTACTCCTACATTGACCTTAAAACTCTCACTTAACTTTTATCACCTACCTTCACATTTTACATTACGTTCCTCCCCCTTGGTACTACTCTCCTTGTCGCGGTTGGGGGGCTTCGGGGCCGGTGACTGGGTCTTGATGGGGGAGGGCTATGGTTATTTCCCTCCCTCTCCCCTCGAGCTTTCGTCATCAGCTTGACTAATTTTGAGTAGTTTTCTTTCCTCATTCTATGTTTTTCCCCTTCTATTCTTATTCTGTCCCATTCGGTTGTCCTCGGGCAACCTATATCTCATGTCTCCCTGGCCTGGCTAGGTAGTTGACTCCTGACCCGTTTTGTCTCTTCGGTTGCTGATGTGGCCGAACTGACTTGATTCCCTTCGGTAATGCATTTTTTGCATCTCGCTGTGAATTGTGTTTCCTACATTAGTCCTGATCTTTCATTCTTCGCCCTTGATCACTTCTTGGTTGGTGTTGCAGTGTAGCAGTTCTTGCCTCATCCTTCGGCCCTGCCCTATAAGAGCTCTGATGTGGAGCTCATGTGGTTCGGCTGAACTGGTGAAATGGCGAGAGATGTCAGCGTGTCTTCACCTTCCTTGATTTGTTCCCCTCCTGCCCTTCCCTATCTATCTTGACTTTAGTTATAGCCTATATCTTGATCGAATCCTTCGGGCCAGCCCTATGAGAGTTCTTTTATGGAGCTCAGCGGTCTGGTTAAACTAATATTAAACAAAAAATTACATTACTGTACGTTCCTATAGAATATTTTACTGCCATTAGCAACTTCCCTCCCACACCTTAATAATAATAATAGTGTATCCCCTGTAAATAACAATTAACCCTTTTGTTCCTCAGGCGATGCAGCATGCAGTGTCGTACCTTGCAACAGACATAGAGGCAGCCAGACTGTTGGTGTATAACGCTGCCAGACTCAGGGAGGCCGGAAAACCCTTTATTAAACAAGCTGCCATGGCCAAACTATACAGCTCAGGTATGCCACCAAATTGACTATTTTTGTATTTTTTTTTATCTCTTATTTCATAAATTTTATTTTAGTAAGCGTTGTTTCCACAGGCCTAGCTCGATTGGTAGAGCGTTCGCCTGCTAACCGTGAGGTTGACGGTTCGACCCTCGGGCCAGCCAGTGAGTTATTGGCAGACGTCAGTGCTGTTGGTGAATGGTGCGGTCTAGCAATCTGTGGCAACTATTCACTAAGTCCCTTATTCATCAGGGCACCCACCCTAGCCTTGCTATTCAGCAGGAAGTGTATGGTGGTAAAAACTGCATCATCATAGCAATTTTTATTTGTTATTTTGCCTTTATATTGTCTTTGTCCGAATTTTGGTTTGTTTAGTTTGCAAGTTTTAAATTTTAATTCCTTGAACATGACGGTGGTGCATTGTTATATGTGCGATCAGTTTGCTTAGAACCAGATTGACTTGCTCATGTAGTGATGTACTGTACAGTGTACACCCTATGTGGTGGATTGTGTTCTATTTCAAAATTTTATTTAATTAAGCATTGTTTCCACATAGCAATTTTGATTAGTTCCTTTGCGTTTATCTTGTGTCGTCCCAGTTTTGATTTGTTTATTTTGCAAGTTTTACATTATAATGGTAGTCTATCTGATCCAATGTGTTGGGGGCGGCCTACTAAACCAGGCAGAGTAAGGTGCGAGGGAACGCCAAAGTGATCCCAGACCCTAAGAATTGGAACTTTACATGTTGTTTCTGTTCGGGCTCTGTCTTGAGTCGGCCACCTCCAGCTATGGGGTATGTGCCTGAGTATGTACAGAACTGTACATACATATGCTCGCAAGTCATTCATACTAATATACTTTCATACATAAGAATCACAACAAGGAACAGAACTTATGTGGACAACTGTACATTATAAGCTAAAAAAAATAGTCTTATGGTAACCAGAATATTATTGATCGATACAGGTCTCCCTCACTATCCGATGCCCCAATTTACCATATTATTATAGGTTTTTAAGTATTTGGGTTTGGGTTTTGGCTGGTCCGAGAATGCATCCCCATTTACCCCAACACAAACGCCTAATAACCTATAATAATATCGTAAATTGGTGCATCGGATAGTGAGGGAGACCTGTAACTCTAAAACCGCTATGTATGGGGGGGTTATAATCGTTACTTTCCTTTCAGAGGTAGCATCGCGGGTAACGTCAAAGTGTATCGAGCTGATGGGAGGAGTCGGGTTCACCAAAGACTATCCCGTGGAGAAGTTCTACCGGGACTGTAAGATCGGCACCATATACGAGGGAACGTCACACATCCAACTCAACACGATCGCTAAGTTGATCAGACAGGAGTATTCGGCTTAAGGGGAGACAGACCGTTTTTTTTATTTTTTATTTAGAGAGGTATTTTCTATTCAGTTATAAACATTGTTATATGTCAATTGTATAATTAAGAGGCCTTGTTACTGGCCCTATTATGTCCTTATGTAGTGTATATTTTATCTATTAATCTATTTACTGTATTTATTTAATTAATTATATAATCAATCAATCTGGGGTAGGGGGCACGCCTTCTAATTTACAGTATAATTGTGTTGGTAGTGTAATGGTTTAGGTGCTTATGTTCTGGGTGTGGTGTCCCGAGTTTGAATCCCGGGAGAGCCATATGCTTTCATTAGTTTATTCAAGTACATAGGGGTTTGTAATGGATGATTAATGTTAAGAACGGGGTGTTACGTAATTAATTAAATATACTGTACTTGTAATGGTGTACTGTACTATAGATTGTCATGTAAACAAAATTAATGCCATAGGTTTAATTAGAGTATATATGTTGTTGTTGTTCCCTAATCTGCCTGGCCGAACAGCCCCGAGTCCCTGAGAAAGGCCATGGCCACGATCGGGCTTTCCCACAGAGTTCTCATTGAGTGTAGATTGTGTTGTTGGCGTAAGTGGTTGTGTGAAATGCAGTCTTCTATGATGTGTTTAATGGTATGGGGTGCTGTGTTACATCCCGGGCAGGCGTCAACAACGGAGTCATCCAGTCTCTTATTAGAGTATATATTTTGGTACTTAGTAGACTTATTTGAGTATTTTATTGTATTAATTAACCCTTATTTAGCGGGTGGTAAGGTATTTTACACTGTACCGCTCAGCGGGCATAATCCCGAAATATTCGCTCAATTTCACTCGCCCTAGCGCCGTTACTATGGCTCCAATGCGAACGAAACTATCAATTTTGGAAAGAGCAACTCTTCGTCTCCCCATATAAGTCTATGAATGGATGTTATGAATGAGTGTGGAGGGTGGAAAGAGGTGAGGAAGAGGAGGTACTTTTTGGTCTATTTCCCGGGCGCGTTCGGTTGCGTTCGCTTTGGCCTGACTTCGGCCTCTCGCGCGTCTACTATTCCTTCGGTAATCGGTCTTATTTTTCTCTTATTTCTCCTTATTTCTGTATTCTCTCTCTCTCTCTCTCTTTCTTTCTCTCTCTCTCACTCCTGTCTGTCTGTCTGTCTCTCTCTCTCTCTCTCTGGCTCGCTCGCTTTCCCTCTCGCGCGCTCTGTCTCTCTCTCTCTCTTCCTCATCCGTATATGTAATTCTCATTATTATTTTCTCTAATCTCTCTCACTCCTCCTGTCTGTCTGTCTGTCTCTCTGGCTCGCTCGCTTTCCCTCTCTTGTGCTCCCTATCTCTCTTCCTCATCCGTATTATGTATTTCTCATTATTATTTTCTCTAACTAATCCCTCTATTTCATTTATTTGCTTGTAATATTTCTGTATTATTATATCTTTTTCACTCTTTCTTCAGTTAAATTTCTGCATTCTCTCTCTCTCTCTCTGTTTCGCTTGCTTTGCAGGAATTTTGTTTTTGTTTTATATATAATATATACTAATTTACTTATCATTACTTACTATATCGTATAAACAATAGTAGGTAGCCAACTTACCATAATACCGATACACCAAACCGATCCGCATGCGTTTTTGTTTATCACCTGTTTACTAAAGTGCCACCATTATCGATTTTCTTGGAGCCGACTCGAGCGGGAGGGTTACCAATTGAAGTTAAATCCGCTAGCATATATTGTTAGATGTAAGACATGATAAATACCACTAGAAATATGAATTGGCAAAATCCATATAATATCACTTCGAAATTGTTCTGAAATTTCAAAACAAAACCGCTAGTGTAAGTCATTGCTGCTAGATCGAAGTAAAGGTCTCTAGATCTAGCGGAAGTCGCTATACGTATTGGCAGTACGCACACTCATTCATTTCATTCATTCATTTTCTATTGAGCTCGTCCTGGAATCTTTACGACTCTGAATCTTACGATTGCCGACGGTGATACGTTGTTGACATTGTTGTTGATGTTCCAGTGGAGGGATGAACAAAATATTGTCCTTGTCCAATAATAGCTATTTCATAGTCTCACAGGACTTATTTTGATATATTTATCAAATTTATTGAACGCCTGAAAATAATACGCTATAAAATGCTTGCAATCAAACTTTCAAGCAATTACAAGGTCACATGCAATTATAAAAAGGTATATTGTAGACCACAATCTTCGCCAAGCTTCGTTGTTGCTTGTATTATCGTGAGAAATGTACCATACACCCTGGTTATCGTGAGAAATTTACCGAACGCCTGCAAATAATACGCTATAAAATGCTTGCAATCAAACTCTCAAGCAATTTCAATGTCAAATGCAGTATATGTAGACCCAGAGAGGAAGAGAATGACAGAGAGAGAGGGGAAGTCAAAAACATCTGCTAGGTGTGATTTCCCCTGAGAGGGAAGAGATTAGTTAGGGGCGTGCCCTGGCCTACATCAGACAAAGAGAGTACAAAGGAGTACAAACAAAGAGAGTGAGACAGAGAGAGAGAGAGAGAGAGAGTCGTGATAATATAAAAATGTTACACATGTATCATATATATGAAAACATAATATATACGGTAGGCCTACATCTGTTCCCCACAATCATATAATGCCAAGCACAAATATTCAATCTTTCGTTGTTTGTATTACCGTAAGAAATTTACCGAACGGCCTACAAATAATACGCTATAAAATGCAAAGGAAATTTCTTGTAGAGTGCAATTTTGAGGACGTAATGTGCTCTGAGAGAGAGCGGAGCGGTGATTAGGAGCATAAATTACCTCAAGACCGCTCGCCACACAGGGAATTATAAGGAAATTACCGTATTTTAGGGTTTTTTCACTCGTGTTTTACGATCGTTGAAAGACAACCAGTGATCGTAAAAGGATGGTTCGGGTGTCATTGGAAAGCTCAATTTACGCACTTTCAGGATACATACTTGTATTACGCTCTGGGTCTTGTTTATTCATGAAAAAGAGCACGGAACAACCCCATTTAGGGTAAAAAAAAAACCCCGCTGGGCGGCACAGTGAAATATACTCCACCAGCCGCTCGTAAGGTGATAAAATGCTTGCAATCACATTTTCAAGCAATTATAAAATATAAATTGTACTTACCAACACCCACACCAGTATGTTCTTCGTCAGGAACGTCTCCAATTTGCTCAAGGGTCTGTCCAATATCAACCACAACATTCACCCCACGCAAATTATGCTTGGGGTGAAAGCCTATGATCGAGTTATTTTCGTCTTCCGAGTCATCCACACTACCAAAACTCTCACCCAGACCTTCGACGGTTTCATCCAACAGCTTATTAGAAAGTTCTGAAGAGTTCAGCATGATATCTAGTTCCTGGGTGGTAAGCCGGGCGTGGTTAGTAGGGTGGCGCGACGCACTAGGGATGGCGGCCACCGAATCGAACACGGGCAAATCTTGACCTTCCATTATGGCTGCTTGAGGGTCACTTAGTCACGGTCACGCAGTGGGGATGTGTGGGTGGGCCCTTGTAGTACACCGCCAGACCACCAAGTTTCGCTTTCCACCTAAATTAGGGCGGGAATACGCCCACGGACTTAAGTCCGACCCCGCCATTTAGTCCAATTTTTTCGTATCGGACTTAAGTCCGACCCCGCTAAATAAGGGTTAAAATGTAAAACTTGCAAACTAAACAAACCAAAATTGGGACAAGGACAATATAAAGTCAAATTAAATTATCAAAATCGCTATGTGGAAACAACGCTTACTAAAATGAAAATTATTAAATAAAAGAACACAATCCACCACATAGGGTGTACATTACTACATGAGCAAGTTAATCTGTTTCCCAAGCAAACTAATCGCACATATAACAACGCACTATCGTCACGTTAAAGGAAGTAGTCAAGTTTGGGAAGTCCGGGACGTTCTGGCAAATTTTACTAAACTCTGCATGAATAAAGAAACTACATGTTAAATGTCAAAATATTATTTAAAATCAAATTTGCAACATGACAAGACATTAACAATAGTAAAAAATACAAATATTGATAAGATATCTATACTATTACAAAATAATATATAAAATACAGTACAGCACTCACTAACGATAGTGCTATCGGGTAGGTACCTGTAAGCATAGCATGCCTCAAGTGACCCCTATCAATAACTACCCTACAAATAACCTACATTTATAGCACAAATAAACTAAGGAAATCGCAAAAGTAAGCAATTGATACTATCGACAATGAATACATATAATATAAAGAGAAATAATTGCAAAATATGAAGTAACAACAGATTTAAACAAGGAGAGTACTCTTTTAACAAGAACAATAAATTTAAAAAATCATCAATATTAATAATAATAATAATAATAATAATAATAGAAAAAGATAAACAATAAATACAGACAAAAAGTAAGCAGAGGTTATACAAGAAACTTCAAGTTAAAAATGCTTGATTAAAATTATTGATGTCAAATTTTAGAATACAGTCACAATAATTGACCCTAAAAAGATTAAATTTATGGAACAATTTACTTGCCTCAAAACCTCTGTCCACTAAGAGTCTGTATAGTAACCTAGCTCTAGCCCAAAAGTCATCTACTTTAGTGCAGATTTTACAAAATCTTATTAATTGGGAATAAAAACAATTATAAGTGATTTTACTATCGATATTACTACTAGGGAAAGGAAAGTTTATTACGTTAAAATTAAAATCATCAACTTTGTGATATACTTTAAGTAAGCACTGTTCATTAACAATCTCTATATTTATATCAAGAAAATTTTCAACTTTATAATTTACGTTACATTGTGTGAGGGGAATAGAATTAGGGTAAATAAGTTTAGCAACTTGATTAAAATTTAACAAATTGCAAACAAGAATATCATCAATATATCTACTATTATTACTTAACAGTTTAGCAAGTGCTAATTTTTCTGGAATTTTATTTTTCTTGCTACTGTCAACTAAGTCTTTTATATATTTAAATTCTAAAGCAAGCAAGAATAAGTCTGCAATTAAAGGGCTAGCATTTCCACCCATAGGAATTCCTAATATTTGTTTGAAAATGTACGGCCCGAATCTAACATAAGTATTGAAAAGGAGGAATTTAAGGGCATCTTTAAGTTTAGTTCTATCAAAATATACAGAACTAGTGGGAGTAGAGCTAAGTGATGCATTATTAAAATATGTATAAACATTTATGAAATAATTACCATTCCTAACGAACCTGTCAAAGTGCAAATCTATAATAAAGCAAAGCTCTGAATATACTAAATCTAAAGGCAAATTGGTATACAAAGTTGAAAAGTCGAAGCTATGTACCGAGGTAACTTTCGGCATGGTATTTATTTTATCAATAACTTCTAACGAATTGTCAACACTCCAATAATAGTTAATGCCAGTTCTTCTCATGATGGTATTACAATATCTTTTATGAGTACTTTTAATGTATTTTAAGCAATTTACTACTTGTTCTGATAGAGTTTTAGTGGTAGCAAATTTTGCTCCGGCAATAAAGCGATATTTATAAGGTCTTTTATGAAATTTAGGTAACATGTATAATTTTGCAATGCACTTGTTCTTATCAGAAAGTTTAATATCAAATATTATATTTTTCTTGGTATGTTCATCGATTAAGTTATCAATATTCAGATTATTTTGAATTTCATAAACAGAATTACCGCAAATATTTTTACGTAATATGTTACCCTTAATACCTAATTCTTTTTTCATATTTTCAAGATAACATTTCTTACATGTGAAGCTATAATTATTGCTGGCTTTATCTACTGTAGTGATTACAAAATGTTTATGTAAATTTATTAAATCAGCTTTAAGCTTATTATAATTATAGTCTATAAAATCTGAAAGATTAAATTCATTTTTAAGCGAGAACATTTTATTTCTAATTAACTTAATTAATAATTTAGACCATGCTTCTAGTTCTCTCGCATTGCAGCACGCAATTTTTTTTTTTTTTTTTTTTTTTTTTTTTTTATGTAGTACAGGTATAGGCAATATTCTTTTGTAGTACAGGTATAGGCAATATTCTTTTCTTTCCGGTCGCGCTAATAAGTCATGTCCCCGCTGTCATTACGTTTGCCTTTCTCTATGCTAAATTTATGTCTGTCAGATGTTGAATAGGGTGGGTAAGTGTAGGAACATGTTTATATATTTCACTCGATATGAAGAAATGTAGCTTAGATATTGCTGATACCAATTATTGATCAAAACATACTTGGTGCCGAGACATCACTTATTAGCGCGACTGTACAGTAGTAGTGTTGTGATGGTAGTGATACAAAGGTCCTGTGTTGTAGTGTATTGGGCTTCTCAGAACACTTAGTAGTCATTTAGTTCAGTATTATTAGAAAGTCCCCCCTGGTACTACTCTCCTTGTCGCGGTTGCGGGGCTTCGGGGCCGGGGACTGGGGCTTGATAGGGGAGAGATGTGGTTTTCCCTCCCTCTCCCCTCGAGCTTTCGTCATCTGCTTGACTAATTTTGAGTATTTTTTCTTTTCTCTTTCTATGTTTTTCCCCTTCAAATTTTATTCTATCCCATTCGGCTGTCCTCGGGCAGCCTATATCTCATGTCTCCCTGGCCTGGCTAGGTGGTTGACTCCTGACCCGTTTTGTGTCTTCGGTTGCTGATGTGGTCGAACTGACTTGATTCCCTTCAGGAATGCATTTTTTGCTTCTCGATGTGATTTTTTTTTCTACCTTCGACCTGATCTCTCATTCTTCGCCCTAATCACTTCTTGGTTGGTGTTGCGGTGTAGCAGTTCTTGCCTTATCCTTCGGCCCTGCCCTATAAGAACTCTGATGTGGAGCTCATGTGGTCCGGCTGAACTGGTGAAATGGCGAGAAATGTCTGCGTGTCTTCACCTTCCTGGATTTGTTCCCCTCCTGCCCTTCCCTAATTATCTTGACTCGTTTAGTTATATATCTTGATCGAATCCTTCGGGCCAGCCCTATGAGAGTTCTTTTGTGGAGCTTAGTGGTCTGGTTAAACTAATACTGTATTAACAATATTAACAATTGTATTGCATTGGGCTTCTCAGAACACTTAGTAGTAATTTAGTTCAGTATTATTAGAAAGTAGAAAGTATTTATTATGTAGAAAATTAGTCTGTGATTATGTTATTCTGATGTGATATGCCAGCCCGTTAAAGAGTCTCATTTGGTGATTCGGTCGTCTGGTTAAAAGTATTTTTTAATAAATAATAATGATAATATATGCGATGTTCTGATCTGTATGTGATATTCTGATTTGTACAGTACTGTCCCGCCTACTACTACACCCCTTTCTTTGTAAATTAATTGGTGGGTTAGTGATGATATGCATACAGTGGTGCACCAACTTTCGCTCCTAATAGGGACTGCCGAAAGTGGCACGAAAGTTAAATTAGCGAAAGTTGGGCATTGACATAATGGGAATAAAGGTAATAAGGACCGGGTCTGTAAGAAAACTCACCCTCCAAGTTGAACAAACCTAGTCACCCAATGACCCAGAATTGCTACACCAACTAAAACTGGAATTGGTACACTTGCTTACAGGTACTCAATATTTTAATGAGTCTATATTGCTGATTAGCAACGCATAATAATGAATTACAGTTCTTATACAGAAACTGAACCACCGCCATAGGCCTATGCAATGTTTTGGTAGAGTTCAGTTAGCATTACGGTACGATACTGACGCTCCAACCGTATATGATACTATGAGGCGCATTTTGGCTCAAGACAAAACTCATGCAAAAGTGCACCTATGATTTGGACCAAGACATCAGTTTCAGTTATGGCCACTAGATGGCATCATGGCGCCGCTTGAACCCAAAACAGTGCATATGCAAATGGCGCCTATGGCGGTGGCACAGGTTAACCTTATAACCTTATGTATAGTTAATGAGTATAATTTTGGTTGATTGAATATAGAAGTGTGATATAGTAATGAGTGTAAAGATGATAATAGACTTATCAAATAAATATGCAATATATTTTGATTGGTTAGTATTTATCCGCAATGTGTTCCGTTGACAGCGAGCAGAATATTGGTGATAGTAATTCCTCCTAGATATTTAAAACACTCTACTTGTTCCAATATTTCCCCATCCAGCCGCACATCTAGATTCACCCTACAATCACCCCTATTACACACCATCACTTTACTTTTATTAACGTTCACCTTCAGTTTCCTCCTCCCACAAACCACACCAAACTCTTTGACTACTCGCTGCAGTTTCTCCTCAGAATCTGCCACCAACACAGTGTCATCAGGAAACAGCAACTGGTTCAACTCCCATCCATACTCATATCTCTCGCAGTTCCATCCAATCACTCAGACAACAAACAGCTGCAGGCACGACCACCCAAAATTCCTCCTTCTGACTCCTCCCTTCCTCACGAGGACAGAGTCCACCTGGCCAGGCTGAGATGTGGACACCATCCAGCTCTTCTGAGCTGGTACACAATCCTGAGCCTGATACAGGCAGTTACAAGGAAAGTATATTACTGACGGCTCCTAGCCGTCGCTGGGACTGGGGAGTGACTTATCTATTGACAGCTGGTAGCCGTCGCTGGGATTGGACGGGTTAAGGCTAACAATTACAAAAGGTATTTAAGAAAGCAAACCACCAAGTTTATATAATGTTTAATATATATATATACTGTATAATAACACTACAATAACAATAATGATTAATGCTAACAATGCCAGATACATAGTTTGACGTTTATATAAAGTTAAATATACCATATATCACTAATATAACAGATTAAGTATTACGGGGAGGTTTGGTTTCTGAACACCCTTCTCCCTCGTGTTTAGCCAAGTTAGTACTCAAAGGGGTAAATATGATCTCATTTAACCCTCTGAATAACATAGGTCCTTTTTCAACTGGATAGAATCGTTTAACTATAGCCAGAATCAAAGGTAAAAAGGCGTCATGGTGGTGAAGGGGTTTTATCTATCTATCTACTCAGGCGCATAGGCTACCCCCCCCTTTTTTTTTTTTTTTTTTTTTTTTTTCTGGGGGTGGCCGACTCGAGACAGAGCCCGAATAGAAACACCACAAAAAAAAAAAAAATATAGATACACTTTATGAAGCTATAAATGTAACAGCCATATGGTATAACAGTGTACAGTACAGTTTCCCGGGCGTTTCCGCACCCTCCTCAGCTCCCCGCCTTGGAGTGGCTTCGGTCTACCAGGCCGATAGGCAGGGAGGGTTCTGTGGGGGCGCTCGGTTATGGCCTTGGCCTTGCTCGGCCTTGGGGCTGTTCGGCCAGGCAGCCTGGGAAACAGCAACAATAACAACAGTGTACTGTACAGTACTGAATATATCACTACTATAACCGATTAATTATTAACACTATAATTTTGATCCCAGGGGAGGATTTTGGAACCCCCGGTTTCGCTCCATTAGTTTGGAGATTTTAACTCTTTCATTGCAGGCATTTTGGCCTAAATTGAGCTTCATTCCCTGCACATTCTCATGCCAGAGCGTAACACAATTATATAACCGTGAAAGTACAGTAATAAAGCTTTCCAATGACACCTGAATCATCTCTGTACGAGGTCTGGTTGTCTTACAACCATTTTGCAAAGGTTGGCCTAAATCGCTAAAAATAAGCGATGTGTAACGCTGCAATCATGTGGGAGGCATCTCTGAGTTATTTTTTTATTTTATTAAGTGTTATTTCCACATAGCGATTTTGATTAGTTCTTTTGCATTTATCTTGTGTCGTCCCAGTTTTGGTTTGTTTATTTTGCAAGTTTTACATTATAATTACATCACTGCTGGCCTAGACTTTGTGGGTAACGGAAGAAGGTGTCCTGCCCTGCCTGCAACAGCTTGCCTCCCTCCCACAATACATAATTAGCCGATTTCAGACTTTCGGTATTTGTTTTGCGACGTTCGCCGCAACATTGGCGTTAACCCCTTCTGTACCGACGACATCTTTTTAATTTGATTTCAGTTACATTTAGACGATTTTATGAAGCTTAAGAAGGATATAGGGTAGCAAAAATGATGAATTGAGATAATCTGTAGCCTATTAATGGGTAGACGTCCTTATTTAGCTGAACAAAATCGTCTAATAGGTGCCAGAATATGATGAAAAGTACATCACCGGTACAGAAGGGGTTAAAATGTTTCATCGCATTTGTTTGGCAATAATAAGATGCTTCACCCCTTTCAGGTGTCCATTTCTTTCTGGCCGAGCAAAAGTGTGCCTGTAACTTAGAAGAAATTGGCATTTGGCAAAGACATTTTTCTATAAAAAAAAATAACAAATTTAGGTTGAAGGGGGTCTGGGTGGGCATTTTTCATAAGTGCCTACTGTGTTAAGGGGGATCACTGGCTTTTTTTATCTTTCTCTCCTTTTCTCTGTTTCTCTGACTTGTATCCATTCGGCCCCATTCAGCCAACAGTTTTAAGACGTTTATCCCCATCCAGGTGTCTATTTCTTCCTGGCGAGCGATAGCGAGCCAGCATTGTATGGAGAAATCCGGCTTCGCCGGAGACATTTATCTATCGAAAAATGTACAAATTTAGCTTACTGTCAAAACAAAAATATATATTTGCTGAAAATATTGACACCTGGATGGGGTTAAACGCCTTAAAACAGTAGGCTGAGTTGGGCCGAATGGATACAAGCCAAAGAGAGAGAGGGAGAGAAAGATAGAAGAAAGCAAGGTGGGCTCCCTTAACACAATTACATGTTGTTGATTATCCAGTTCTTGAAGTAGCTGACCCTGGTGTAGACCCCCGGGAGTTTGATGTCGGTGCAGGACCCGGAGCCGAAGGACACGATGCCGGCCAAGAAGTACTTGCCGGAGCCGGGAGTCTCCTCGATCACGCTCGGGCCCCCGCTGTCACCCTAGGGAGGACACGCATTACAAGTTAGTCGTATGTAAAGTCTATCTATCTATCTATCTATCTATCGGATATTGAGGGAGGCTTGTACAGTATATAGGAAAACACAAATAGAGAAAATAAACACCTTGTGAGGAAGAGCACTTTAATGACAACGTTTAATTGTCTTCGTGGCGCAATGCATAAGGTGTTGATTTTCGGTGTGAGCGTCCTGGGTTCGAATCCACGGACTGCCACATGTGTTTGTAATATTTCATTAATCGATTTTAGGAGTAGAGTTGGTTGTTGGATAGAACATAATAATAGCTTCATCAGGGCAATATGCGTTTGAAACGTTGTCAACAAAGTGCTCTGGTTTTGGCTGGTCCGAGAATGCATCCCCATTTACCCCATTCATTTTAGGGTTTGGTATAAAAAAAATCTATATAAGAACGGGTTTCCAAGAACGTAACCCAATCGTATATCGAGGGAAGCTTGTACAGTATTTACCTACAGTAATTGTATTTACCTTAATTATAATGTAAAACTTGCAAAATAAACAAACCAAAACGTATACGAACACAGTAAAAAGACAAAACAACGAATCAAAATAAACAAACCAAAACGTATACGAACACAGTAAAACAACGAATCAAAATAAACAAACCAAAACGTATACGAACACAGTAAAAAGACAAAACAACGAATCAAAATAAACAAACCAAAACGTATACGAACACAGTAAAAAGACAAAACAACGAATCAAAATTGCTATGTAGTTATTGTAGTTTACAGGAGTTGAGCTAAGCTCGTGTTGTCCCGTCTCTCGGTCTACTTTCATCCAATTTGTTCTTGAAAATATGGATGCTCCTTGCCTCTACCACCTCCTCCTCCAGCCTATTCCATTTGTCAATACATCTATAGGGGAAGCTAAACTTCCTGATACCGTTCTTGCAGGTAGGTCTTTTTATTTTGTAGCTGTGGCCTCTAGTTATTCCTGTATCCATAATTAATATATCCTCCCTATCCAGCCTCTCCAGCCCTCGGGTGCATTTGTACATCATTATCATGTCTCCCCTCTCTCTCCTCTCTTTTAGACTCGGTAGATTTAATTTGTCTAGCCTCCTTTCATATGGCAGTTCTCTATGACTTGGAACCAATCTAGTAACTGCTCTCTGGATTCTTTCTAACTTGTGAATATGCTTCTGAAGATGCGGGGACCACACCACTGCTGCATACTCCAATCTTGGTCTAATCATACTTTTTATAATCTTCGCTAACATGTTCTCATCCAAGTAGTTCAGAGCAACTTTCATATTCCCGGCCATTGCATACATTCCGCTAAAGAGCTTGTTAATATGTTTCTCTGGCGACAAGTTATCTTGTATAATCAACCCTAAATCCTTTTCTTTTTTGGCCTTGCTAATTATATTATCTCCCATCCTGTACTCCCAATTTGGTCTATTCACACTTCTTCCCATATTTAACACATGACATTTACTTATAATAAATTTCATTTTCCACTTGGTGCTCCATTCGTATATTTTATCTAAATCCCCTTGCAGCTCCTCACAACTACTTATATTTGTTATTTGTCTCATAATTTTTATGTCATCTGCAAACATTGACATGTAGGAGTTTATGCCTATCGGCAGGTCATTCACGTACATAAGGAACATAAGAGGTGCCAACACCGATCCCTGTGGCACACCACTCTCAACTTTCCGCCATGATGAGTAAGTTCCTCTAATGTT
The DNA here is from genome assembly GCA_032716605.1 of Paralithodes platypus. Classification (NCBI taxonomy): domain Eukaryota; kingdom Metazoa; phylum Arthropoda; class Malacostraca; order Decapoda; family Lithodidae; genus Paralithodes; species Paralithodes platypus. Next base: position 69,654,525 of record CM064486.1, read on the forward strand.
GGTCCTCATTTCCCTATCTGTTAAATAGCTCTCCATCCATTTCAGCAAACTCCCCCTGACACATCCTATCATCTCAAGCTCAGATAACAATCTCTTATGTGGTACCTTATCGAATGCTTTGGAAAGGTCTAAGTAGACGCAGTCCACCCATCCGCCTCTTTCTTGCAGTACATCTATCACCCTACTGTAATAACATAACAGACTGGTAACACAAGATGTCCCTTCTCTGAATCCAAATTGCTTTGGGGTTATTATCTTCTTTCTCTCCAACATTTTCATCCATCTCTTCCTAATTAGCTTTTCACAAATCTTGCATACAATACTAGTAAGTGAAACTGGTCTATAGTTTAGAGGGTCCTCAGGGTTTCCATTCTTGTATATCGGAATGATATTAGCTCTTTTCCATTCAACAGGAACCTGTCCTTTATCTAAGGAAGCTTGAATTATGTATACAGTATATAGGTCTCCCTCGATTTACGATTGGGTTATGTTCGTGAAAACCCAATCTTAAATAGAAAAATCATACAGCAAATCCTAAAATTAATGGGGTAAATGGGGGTGTGTTCTCGGAGCAGCCAAAACCAAAACTCAAACCCCTAAAAAACCTATAATAATATCGTAAATTGTGGCATCGGATAGTGAGGGAGGCTTGTACAGTATATAGGAAAAAACAAGTAGAGAACTCACATTGCACGAGTCGCCATTAATTGAACTTGTACACATCATGGACGACACAATGAATCCCTTGGCGGCTCCCTTAGCATTCCAACCAGTATCGCAGGCTGAGTAAAATTGTATATAAAACTGTATACTGTATAAGAAAAAACAAGTAGAGAACTCACATTGCACGAGTCGCCGTTGATCGAGCTCATACACATCATGGAGGACACGATGAATCCCTTGGCGGCTCCCTTAGCATTCCAAGCACTGTCGCAGGCCGCGTTGGACACCACCTCGGCTGAGACGTAGTGTAGTTGGGTCTGTAGCTTCCCGCCCTCGTTCCTGCCCCAGCCGGACACCGTGGCTAGTTTGCCCTCCACGGACATGTCTGAGAGTGAGAGAGAAAAACAGGATATTAAGGGGGGTCACCAGATTTTTTTTATCTTTCTCTCCCTTTCTCTCTTTCCATGACTTGTATCCATTCGGCCCCATTCAGCCAACTGTGTTAAGAAGTTTATCCCTATCTAGGTGTCGATTTCTTTGCATTGTATGGAGAAATCCGGCTTTGCCGGAGAAATTTTTCTATCGAAAAATTTACAAATTTAGCTTGTCAAAACAAAAATATATATATGCTGGCTCGCTACCGCTCGCCAGGAAAATATTGACACCTAAATGGGGGTAAACGTCTTAAAACAGTACGCTGAATGGGGCCGAATGGATACAAGCCAAAGAGAGAGGGAGAGAAAGATATAAAAAGAGAGGTGTGCTCCCTTACGTGGGTAAGGTTTATATTTTGGTTGGTTTATTTATTTATCTTATTGTGTTAGTGTCTTCGCTAGATCTCTATCAAGCTTTGGAAAACAACCCCTAGACCCCCTTCAAGATATATTTGTACATTTTTCGGTAGAAAAATGTCCCCCTTAAATTACAGACTCGCTATTGTTCGCCAGGAAAAAATCGACACCTAAATGGCACGAAAGGTCCTAATACTGACAAAGGAATGGGGTGAAAGTTCTTAGAATCTCCAAAATAATAGGGCGAATGTCTTATACAGTACAATAATAGTAGAGGGCCAAAATTATCATCAATAGCCGAGATCGGAGCCTCTCCGGGTGGTCGGGGGGCGGGGGAGTGCTGGAGCGACCTTGGTGACCATAGTCTCTGGGTATTCTCCTGGGTGACCTAGATGTGTGTGAATTTTGTGTTTTGTCTGTGTTTTTTCGTTTTGTGTTTTCCCTGTTCTTGCTGCCTTGAGTTGGCGCCCCCCCCCCCCCAAGAAAAAAAAAAATAATAATAAAAAAAAAAAAAATAGAAAATAAAAAAAAAAAAAAATAGGAAAAGTGTGGATTGGGCCTGAGCATTTAGATAGAATAGATCAATTACAGCTCGGTCCCGCATAGTGCGAGAAATTGGTCGATACAGTGCGCCGTACTATGTGAACAACGTATCCTATGGGAAAAAACGTAATTGGTCGATCGGTCCTCCATATAGCACACACATCTTTCCTTATATCGTTATTTATACCGACACAAACATACCAAAAACAAATGTTAATGATAAATATAGCATATCAATGGTAAATTTGACCTTTCCTTACCTTAACCCTCTGTTCCCGGAAGGGTTCTTGAACGCCCATAAAAAAGCATACACGAGCTACCCGGAAGGGCTCTTAAACACCCATGAGGTCAAAGCCTGTGAGCTTGGTGTGCGAGGCGTCGGTCCGACGCATGTAAACAACAGCCGGCTGGACCGACGCCCCGCATCTCCGGCCACAAGAAGGAGAGCGTCGCTTGTTCGTGTGTGCCTGTATGTTGTTGTTAAGTATCGAAAAGTAGTGTAAAGTGGCTGTTTTTGCCATAAAGTTATCTCCAATGAAATCATCATCACAACTCAACCAGTTGACTTAGAGAGCTCTACTTAACGCCATTCTACAGGTAAATAACACAGCTACGCTTGGGGATGCGTGGGAATGCGGGAATAACAAATATACGGTAGCCTAGCCTAGAAGTTTTTCGGCCAAAACACCCGGGTTTCGGGGAATATTTATGTAATGCGTAGCCGGGGCTGGAGGGTTAAATTCTACACTCGATATGATCACAAACCCGAGAATGCGAGATAGCGTCACACAGAACGGGGTAAAAAATGTCGGACTGACCAGCCTCCCTCCATGCCCAAGCTGCTCAAACACCAGTGATGCCACGAGTCAGGCGGGAAATTTATCTCGCTGTACAAATTTTGGCCGCACTAATAGAAAACTCCCCGGATTTAACCACCCCGACTCGCAATAAAAGATCGTATTCGCATTGATTGATAATTTTGTGTTTAATATTTTCATTGCTCGCACTAATCAAAATTCGCACTGTTTGAACTCGCTTTATACGGGACCGAATTGTATCACCAAACTAATGGAGTGAAACTTACCAGTCGCGGGCAAGCAAATAGGGTAGATATCATCCTTGAAGACGATCTCCTCAGCGGTCTTGATAAGGGCCACATCGTTCTGTAGGGTACTGCGGGAGTAGTTAGGATGAGGGATGATCTTAAAGGCAGTCAGGTCTACGCTGGGGCCGTCGGTTATGGTCTTAAGGTCCCAGTCACCCAAACTCAGCTTCACCACTTGGGGAGTGTTCACGTAGCTGAAACAAAACATATACTCTGTGTAAATATTAGTATTGAATATCTATCTATCTATCTATCTATCTATCTATCTATCTATATACAGTACTCAGGCCCAATCCCCACTTTTCCTTAAACTAATGGGGCAAATGTCTTAAAATATCAAACTAATGGGGCCAAACATCCTCATAACCTTGACTTACGACTTTACACAATGAGCGGCGGTGATGATGGTGGTCTTGTCGATGATGCTGCCGCCACAGTGGAATCGCCCGTTCACCGTCATAGCGACCTGCCACGGGAACTCCTTCAGGCCGCTAACTTTCCCGTATGTGACGCGATTGACGAACACATTGCGCTCGCCGGAATCTAGGGAGAAGAAAACGGGAAGCTGTGAAAGTCGGTATTTTTCAGTTTGGGGTATATTTCTAGGTAATACTTTCAGTTTGGGGTATATTTCTAGGTAATATTTTCAGTTAGGGGTATATTTCTAGGTAATACTTTCAGTTTGGGGTATATTTCTAGGTAATATTTTCAGTTTGGGGAATATTTCTAGGTAATATTTTCAGTTTGGGTTATATTTCTAGGTAATATTTTCAGTTTGGGGTATATTTCTAGATAATATTTTCAGTTTGGGGTATATTTCTAGATAATATTTTCAGTTTGGGGGTATATTTCTAGGTAATACTTTCAGTTTGGGGTATATTTCTAGGTAATATTTTCAGTTTGGGGTATATTTGTTGGTAATATTTTCAGTTTGGGGTATATTTCTAGGTAATACTTTCAGTTTGGGGTATATGTCTAGGTAATATTTACAGTTTGGGGTGTATTTCTAGGTAATATTTTCAGTTTGGGGTATATTTCTAGGTAATATTTTCAGTTAGGGGTATATTTCTAGGTAATATTTTCAGTTTGGGGAATATTTCTAGGTAATATTTTCAGTTTGGGGTATTAAATTAGATTATTTTCAGTTTGGGGGACCTTTTAGGTATTAGGTTCAGTTTGGCGTATTTTTTAGGGTATTATAAGCCGCGGGCAGTGGCATGGTCGGTAGCGCGTCTGACTGCTGATCGGAGGGAGAAGGGGGTCCAGAAAAAAGCACCCGCACAACAGGTAGGCTACTCACAGTGGTCAAAGAGGGTGTCATTGAGGTCGTCCATGTTAAATTAATGGGGCTAAACATGAGGGAGAAGGGGGTCCACAACAAACAGCCGCCGCACAACAGGTACTCACAGCGGTCAAAGGGGGTGACGTTGAGGTCGTCCATGTTAAATTAATGGGGCTAAACATGAGGGAGAAGGGGGTCCAGAACAAACAGCCACCGCACAACAGGTACTCACAGCGGTCAAAGGGGGTGACGTTGAGGTCGTCCATGTTAAATTAATGGGGCTAAACATGAGGGAGAAGGGGGTCCACAACAAACAGCCGCCGCACAACAGGTAGGCTACTCACAGCGGTCAAAGGGGGTGACGTTGAGGTCGTCCATGTTAAATTAATGGGGCTAAACATGAGGGAGAAGGGGGTCCACAACAAACAGCCACCGCACAACAGGTACTCACAGTGAGCAAAGAGGGTGTCTCTGAGGTCGTCCACGTTCCAGTCATTGCTGGTCACCGCCGCTGTCCTACTGATGGCGTTCCCTACTAGCGGTGTGGCGCTCCCTACTAGCGGTCTGGCGTGGATGGCTGGCGGTCCTATGGCTGGCCGGACGAATACTGGGCTTTGGACGGATTGAACTTCTGATATACCACTGGTCACTGTCCCTGCTACTGAACCTTGTCTATTCTGTGGAGGATAGAAAATATATACAGTATATATACAGTATATATATATATATATTTTTTTTTTTTTTTTTTTTTTTTTCTTTAATACATACGAGGTTGAAAGAAATGGCAATTTCTGCGTTGGAAATTTTATTATTCAAAGTTTCCAGGTCTCTGATGAGTTTTCGCTGGGTGGCAGGAAGTAGATGAAGGAGATGAGCAAAATTCATGGTGGTACAGGGTTACATTAAAGTACATGAAGATACAGGATATACGACACGTTTCACTGGACAACCAGCATTATCAAGTAAGGAAGGAATGATATAAAAGGTAAACAGGAAGGGTATATATAGAGGCACGCCCCTCGACACGCAGCCAATCAGCTTCGACCCCACCTGCTGACCACCATCCCGCATCCAGTGCGCATGCGTGAAGCGGTTACCCCCTTTCTCTCTCCTAGTTTACCCTTCCACTAATAGCAGACTTTTGCCCCCTGTTTTCCGCCTCCTCTGATCCTCCACCCTCTATATATACCATTCCTGTTTACCTTTTATATCATTCCTTCCTTACTTGATAATGCTGGTTGTCCAGTGAAACGCGTCGTATATCCTGTATCATCATGTACATTTATGTAACCCTGTACCACCATGAATTTTGCTCATCTCCTTCATCTACTTCCTGCCACCCAGCGAAAACTCATCAGAGACCTGGAAACTTTGAATAATAAAATTTCCAACGCAGAAATTGCCATTTCTTTCAACCTCGTATGTATTAAAGAAAATTTATTACCTGGCTTTACCAATATATATATATATATATATATATATAGTCGCTGGGAATGTAACAAAAATATGACTAGTAAAACTCTGGAGAACGATCAAATGTGTTTTTATATCAATCAATTTCCACTGAGATGATTTGACATTTTCTCATATTTTTTGGCTGTGTTATAGTATGGGCTTTCCTCTTTCTTATGATGTATAATACATTGCAGGTAGAGACAATTGTTATGGGTTAGAACAGTGATAATATACGTGTTCGGCCTCCCAGCACGCTCAATTTAGGTCTTGGAGGCAAGAGTCTTGGAAAATAATTTAGTACAGTATAACTCGAGAAAGCATGAGAGAGTTACGATCCTATCAACCATGCTATACATACATAAAATTTTAAGACTGAGTGCTCCACACATACGTGCAGTTTCAGTCTCTTGTCCTAATAGCGGCGTTCCAGGCAACCCTGTTAACCCGTACTGTACCGTAGGATACAGTAATAAAAGTCCCCAGCAGTCCCAAGCAATGTGGCAAAAATGGCAGGAGAGACCACCTATCCACCTCCAGAGATGAGGCAACACTGGCTCTGGCACCCTTCAGCGGGTCTCATATAAGCTGAGAAGTGTTGCCAACACGGGAGCAGTGCTCAAAAGGTCGTGGTAACTGGTACAGGGTTGTACAGGCAGTTACAAGGAAAGTACATTACTGTACTGACGGATATATACGTCGCTGGGACTGGGGAGTTACTTATCTACCGACGTATATATACGTCGCTGGGATTGGAGGGGTTAAGGGCTGCTTCACTTGTCAAGTTTTTGGATTTGAGATCGGCACGTATACTCCGATCCGAGGTCTTCCTCGGTCCACCCCTTGGTGCAGCTCCCTCCACAATCACAGACCTGCATTTTTTCACCCAATTTTGTTCATCCATTCTCTCCATATGTCCATACCATCCCAGTCTACTTGTACGCATCTCCCCGCTAGTACTCTTCTAAGTTCAAAGTTTAGAAACCATTAACCCGGGAGCTGCGGGGAGACTCTTAAGAGTTCCCCCGGCGCACTGCGGGAAGACTCTTAAGAGTCAGAGAAAATAAAAATCAACTTTTGACATCGAAAAAAAAAAAAACATTTATATTTTTTTTTTTTTTATTTTTTTTTTTTTTGGCCCCTGGGCCATGCAAAATCTCAGTCCTCTACCTCCCCTCCTTCCCCACTTTCCTCCTCTCCTTCAGTTATCACCTATTTTCCCTGTTATTCCCTTATTCTGAGGTATATTTTCGTGCTAACATTAGAAATCCGATTGGAGGTGTGGTCATCACTGATAGCAAGCGAGTGCAAGAGAGAGAGAGAGAGTATCGATCGACTGTGTCTCAGTGGCCTTGGGGAAATTGGCGGGAAAGCAGATTGCCTCACCCATACATTATACAACTCGCGGGCTATATCTCCGATTTTGACCATCCAAACGCTGTTTTCACTCGTTTTATTGTTGTTTCAGGTTAATACCTTTATAATCAACCCATAATAGGCGCATATGGATAAATATTAATGCTATTAATGGCACAATGAATATTTTAGTGACGGAAACACCTCAAATACGTCAGCACAGGGGGACGTTTCCAATTACCCCCATGCGCACTTCAGAGGTTAAGGGGAGATGATATGTCGCTTTTCTAGACCACTTTCTCCCTCATGTTTAGCCCCATTGGTTTTGAGATTTTAAGACATTTGCCCCATTAATTTGGCGATTTTAAGACCTTTCACCCCATTTATTTGTCAATATTAAGACCTTTCGTGCTATTTAGGTGTCAATTTTTTCCCTGGCGAACGATAGTGAGCCTGTAATGGTGGAAGAATCGGCCTTCGGCTTGGAAATTTTTCTACCGAAAAATTTACAAATTTATCTAGAAGGGAGATCTAATGGATGTTTTTTTTATGTTTGAGGGAGGTCTAGCGAGGAAACTAAAAAATAAAGGAATACATGAATTAATAGACCAGAAAAACGGCCCATCTCCCCTTAACCCACGTCACATGAGCAAGTTTATCGGTTATGTGTATTGGAGCCTTGCATCCGCTACAAGTCATCATATTATGATGGAATTAGCTGTTTATTATTATATTACATTGTACAGTACACAATAAGGAACTCTAAGATACAAAATAATGAAAATTGTCAGAGACTTTAGTAGATTATTTTAGCTACATCCACCGCTAAATTGCTTGTGTGACGCCACCATAATTGGGCAAAGCATGTTAGAAGTATGGTAGTTAAGGAATATGTGTGCCATTATTGTAGCAATCAAGTGTAGTAGTAGTAGTCGTTCCCTAGGCTAACTGGCCGAACAGCCCCGAGCTCCTAAGGAAGGCCACGGCCGACACCGGGTTTTCCCACAAGATCTCAAGGAGTGTGTTGTGTTGTTGGCATAAGTGGTTGTGTGTTATGCAGTCTTCCATAATGTGTTTGATAGTTTGCGGTGTTGTTTTTCAACCTGGACAAGTGTCTTGGATGGAGTCATCCAGCCTCTTCTGATAAATCAGAAAGGCTGGATGGTGCCCACATCACAGCCTAGCCAAGTGGACTCTGTCTTCACGGGAAAGGAGGACTTTCTGAGCAATCAAATGTTAATTTTTACAGTATCATGTATACTTGTGCAAAGCATATTATTGGTTTGAGTCCCGAAGGGAAGTATGAAAACCTAATATTTAGAAGCGTACTACCAATAATCATATTTGGCACCATTGTTAACCTAGCAAGCCCTTCATAAGGAACATCTCACTGGTTTATACTAGTCTACCAATTTAATAGACGACACCGTTAAAATACCTAAGGAACATCATTTGAATCGGACACCGCCATGAAGAAATAAAATACAGTAATAATTAAAAATAAGAATTATTAACTCAAGAAGCGAGAAGCTATGACAGTTCAAAGTGCCTGCCATGCGAAGATATTGGCTTCAATTCAGACAAAAATTGTCATATTTACCATATTATACTGTAGGCTATAACATTATTACTTCTCCATATGCGCCTATTTTACTTTTAATATGAACATTGAAGAGCAATAAGATAAGTGGGAAGAGCAATTAGTGGTCGTAATCTGAGGTGGACCGGCGAGAGACATACATCCACACACTCCACCATCTCGTTTTTAGTGAGAGACTAGGGGATGGCTGAGACTGGCTAGAGGGTCGGAGAAAGGCTCCCCCTTCTCTCCCAGCCGTCCTCGCGCGAAAATACTCGATAAATTTTGGGAATAATAGGGAAAATACCCGATAATTGAGGAGGGGGTGGGGGACACATCTGGAGGAGTGATAGGAGGCACTGGAGAGGAATTATCTCACCTAATCATGTATTGCTTTGTTTTGAGTGCCAGTGGGGTGTTTTGAAAGTTTTTTTTAATGCGTTGGCTCTCGAGAGGAGGCTCGCCTTCCACCAGTAAAACCTTTGAGAGGATGCTTTCCGTTCTTGGGTTAAACACTTGTCTTTCAACCGTTGTCGATATATATAATTGGATTTATTTGACTTTATATACTAAGAACTTTACCTGTCCCCCATTCCTGTTTCTCTTGCCTATAGATCCACGTCGTCTCTTGGGTCTGTTGTTCCTGCGCCTGGTGACCCCGGGCCTGGAAGCCACCTCGCTGAAGTAATCATAGTCAGCGTTCGGACCCATTGGACGGAGTCTTCTGGATTCCCTCTGCCAATTATAGAGACTATTTTAAAACCTTGCAGTATGCGAAATGCTTTAGCTTTAAATTTAGTTCAGAAGACCCTTACAGTATTTTTGTATTTTGTAAAGGTCAGTTAAATTTATGGCAATACCCTAACGGAAGGACCCGGGTTCAAATTCCTTCCCGGTATAGCGCCTCGTAGATAATTTTGAGAAGCGGTTTCGGCATCTAACACACACAGATGGAGAGATGGGGTGAAAAAAGCGTTGGAAGATAAAGAGATGACTCAAGAACAGGCAAAAGAAGTGGTGATGAATAGGAATGAATGGAGAATACTTGTGAATATACTTGTTATACAGTTATGTGTGTGTGTGTGAGACAATTAAGTTTTAAATCCTTAATATTCTGCAAAGAACAAACCACTTAGCAAACCAACCTGCGCTACAGCTTCATTTCTCGCGATGGCCCCAATCCTTGGTCCCTGGTCGAACGGGGATCCTCGAACCCCACACCGATTTTCACTGATCGGGGGCGCGGGGGGACTCACAAACCCTGCGGAACATATAAGGGAGTACATTAAGGGAGCGCACCTCGCTTTTTTTTCTCTTTCTCCCCCTCTCTCTTTGGCTTGTATCCATTCGGCCCCATTCAGCCTACTGTTTTAAGAAGTTTATCCCCACCCAGGTGTCTATTTCTTCCTGGCGAGCGATAGCGAGCCAGCATTGTATGGAGAAATTATTATTGAGGGTTTTGCTTTCTTTTGTCATTTTCGAGCCATGTATTTTAGTTGATCCCCTAGGCTAACAAAAGCGCCTTACCAGACTTCCTTCCAACTAAAACAAAATGCTCATCCAAACCCCTTTCATAGTAAACTTTGTACATTTTTCGATAGATAAATGTCCTGGCCCCCATAGAGACATAATTATAATGTAAAACTTGCAAAATAAACAAACCAAAACTTATACGAACATAGTAAAAAGACAAAACAACTAATCAAAATCGCTATGTGGGCATATGGATAGCAGAGGGTTAATTGAGATTGTCTTTGCCCTTATATTCCCACAGAGCCTTCGTAAGCTGTATAAAATTGTTTAATGATAGCCAGGATAAACTCAAAATGCGTCATAATCTTCAAACCTCCCCTAAAGCTGTGTAAAATCATCTAATCTTAAGTAACATTAATCATCAACTACAAACCCCAATGCACTTGAATAAACTAATGAAAGCATATGGTCCTCCCGGGATTCAAACTCGGGACACCACACCCAGAATCTGAGGTAAAAAGGGGTCATGGTGCTGAAGGGGTTGAATTATGACATACAGGTCTCCCTTGATTTACGATTGGGTTACGTTCCTGAAAATCCGATCCTAGATAGAAAAAATCATATATCTATCTATCTATCTATTGCCTGACGCAGTGATCCCCGAAGGGGTGGCCACGAACGAACCGCCCCCATGCACCTCTGTCCCCAGTCAGTCGACGCCCCTCCCCCCAACCAGCACCGCCTTCGTTCATGTAGTTCCTCACTCCATCATATATCAAACCCTAAAATCAGTGGGATATATGGGGATGCGTTCCTGGACCAGCCAAAGCCCAAACACAATCACCTACGTTTATCTATCTATCTATCTATCTATATGCTCAGGCCCAATCCCCACTTTTCCTGTTTTTATTTTTATTTTCTATTTTATTCTATTTTATTATTTTATTTATTTATTTATTTATTTTTTCTTGGGGGTGGCCGACTCAAGACAGAGCAAGAACAGGGAAAACCTCCTAAAAACCTATAATAATATGGTAAATCGGGGCATCGGATAGTGAGGGAGACCTGTACTCGTACCTCCGCTGCCTCCAGTTGGTCCTCCACTTCCAATGGTTGTTCCTCCAGTCGTTCCACCAGTTCCTCCGGGTATTCCACCTGTTCCACCAGTCGTTCCACCAGTTCCTCCAGTTGTTCCACCAGTTCCTCCAGTCGTTCCACCAGTTCCTCCAGTTGTTCCACCAGTTCCACCGGTCGTTCCACCAGTTCCTCCAGTCGTTCCACCAGTCGTTCCTCCGGTTGTTCCACCACTTCCTCCACTCGTTCCACTACCACCACTTCCTCCACTTGTTCCACTGCCACCACTCCCACCACTCGTTCCACCAGTACTTCCTCCACTCGTTCCACCAGTACCACCACTCCCTCCACTCGTTCCACCAGTACTCCCTCCACTTGTTCCGCCAGTACCACCACTCCCTCCGCTCGTTCCACCACCCTGCATCTCCCCACTAGTATTCTCCCCTGTGAAGTCCTTACACAGAACCTGCTTCACATTCATCTGCCACTTGAGGCTCCGGGAGAGACTGGAGTTGATGTGCACCGTCATGGAGTCCACGTGGCTCATGTCGTAGGTGTCTGTAAGGAAGAGAGAAATATAGAGAGAGTGAGATTGTGAATACTGTATGTGTGAGAGAGATATTGTTCATAGATAGATAAATAAATATGTAATGAATAGATTAATAGAGAGAGAGTTAGTGTGTGAATATGTGTGAGAGAGAGATTGATGATAAATAGATAGATAAATAAATAAATAAATAAATAAATAAATACTTGTGTCAGCAGGTCCTGGCTTAAACAAATTGTATTCAGTGTTAACTTTGGCAATGAGTCATTGGAGATGGTGGACAAGGTTTGGTACTTGTAAGATACCATATCTGCCAGTGGTGGGGCCGAGGTGGCTATTAAATTGTATAACTTGCAAAATAAACAAACCAAAACTTAGACGAATACAGTAAGAAGACAAAACAACTATAGGTAGCGCTAATAAACTTGACAATTTTCTTGACCCCTTAACTTCTCATAACTCAAAAGGGCCTAGAGCAAACTGGCTGCAAATATCCACACCTATTTCCTGGTGGGCTCTTCCCTAATGATAGAAATTTCAGCTCAATTTCATTAATTAATTTTGAGTTATGAGAAGTTAAGGGGTCAAGAAAATTGTCAAGTTTGTAGGCACTACCTATAATCGAAATTGCTATGTGGAAACAACGCTTAGGACTGAGATTTTGCATGGCCCAGGTTGATTTTTTTTTGCAAAATTATAATTTATGCCAGATTTAGATGCGGCTGGGGAAAGTTCAGAGAACTGTGCTGCCATTACTTTCCATGAAAAGACTTGAGCTCCCTCTCCCCTTGAAGGGAAAGGTGTATGTTATCAACAGAATGGAACGTAATAAGATGAGAAAGGTGAGATGGATGTGTAGTGCCAAACTGCAAGATAGGATTTCTAGTGAAGAGCTAAGGAGACGGTTAGATATCAAGAGTATCAGTTATGAAATGTGTACTATAGTAGGCTTGGATGAGTGGAGAGGATGGATGAACTAAGTTGGGTGAAAAGATGCAAGTTCGTGAACGTGGAGGGCAGCTGCACCAAGGGGCAGATTAACAAATATGTGGGATCAGACCTACAGTCTGATTTTGAGTATAAAAACCTGACAAGTGAGGCAGCTCTGAACAGGGTTGCCTGGAATTAACGCTACCATTGGGACATAAGACAGGAACCGCACTTTCTGTGGAGCAGTCGGTCTTATTCATGCCGGATAGTTTGCCACAAGCCGGAAACAGCCGGTTATTGTGGATTCCTGTTACTTGGTATTAATTATTATTATTTAATTATTATTATTATTATTATTATTATATTACTAAAGTACTATTACTGCTATTACTACTCACAAGTCATGCCGGATAGTCTGCCACAAACCGGAGACAGCCGGTTATTGTGGACTCCTGTTACTTGGTAGGACGTGGTGCAGGTCCCCAGTCGGGTCGGTGCTGGAAGTTCCATATGCTCCATCTCCACTCTGTCATCAAAAAGTACTTAATATTTGTTGTTGAATATACTGTATATATATATATATTTTTTTTTTTTTTTTTTTTTTTTTAATTTATTATTTTTTTAATTATTTTTTTTTTTTTTTTTTTGCCAGACGCCGTAGTTCTCGAGAAGGGGTGGCCATGAACATTAGGCATTTGTCATGAATCGCTAGGTCATGTTGCCCGGGCTTGACATCTACCAATAACATTTCGACAGTGCGGGCTCAATCTGCTGACACTTTGATCAACAGCAGACGCTCTACTGACCATGTCATGGCTCGCAATTTAAATATTAGTTCATCCAATATCAATTCAAAAGACAATCGACCACTTGCAAGTTTTGTGCTTTTAGGCAGTCAAGCTATAGACATCAATATATAGCAGAAATACAAACACAAGATGTGGTTTTGATGAAGAAAATAGTTGTGTTCTTGTGTTTATTTTACGGATATATTACTGGAACTTACAATAAAATAACTTACCTAAGATCACAGTATTCCTCGGAGCGGTTAACCACTTGGAAGGAACAGCGATCTTGGGGTTACCGGACGTTGAGGAAATAGTCGCGTTCTTGTGTATATTTTACGGATATATTATTGGAACTTATTGAGTCAACTGTACAAGAAAATAACTTACCTAAGACCACAGTATTCCTCGGAGCGCTTCATCATTTAGAAAGAACAGCGATCTTGGTGTTACCGGACGTTGTGGAAATAGTCACGTACGTGTGTTTATTGTACGGATATATTATTGGAACGTACAAGAAAATAACTTACTTAAGATCACAGTGTTCCTCGGAGCGCTTCACCACTTGGAAGGAACAGCGATCTTGGGGTTACCGGATGTTGTGGAAATAGTTGCGTTCTTGTGTATATTTTACGGATGTATTATTGAAGCTTACAATAAAATAACTTACTTAAGACCACAGAATTCCTCGGAGCGCTTCACCACTTGGAAGGAACAGCGATCTTGGGGTTACCGGACGTTGTGGAAATAGTCGCGTTATTGTTGATATGTTACGGATATATTATTGGAACTTACAAGAAAATAACTTACCTAAGACCACAGTATTCCTCGGACCGCTTCACCACTTGGAAGGAACAGCGATCTTGGGTCTTGTCCTCTTGGGGGTACTGGACGTTGTGGAAATAGGCGTATTCTTGTGACGTCCGCATCCCACACGTTCGCTTGACTGTTTAACCAGAAAAGATGGGCGTTGTTAGAACTCAAGTGACATTTACATTTTATTCTAGCTATTAGCAGATGATTATGTTCACCTTAACGGGGCCCACCTCATTTTTTTCTCTCTCTCTCCCTTTCCCACTCTCTCTGGGTTGTATCCATTCGGCCCTATTCAGCCTACTATTTCCAGGTGTCGATTTATGTTTTTATAAGAAATTTTGACAGCAGGCTAAATTTTTACATTTTTCAATAGAAAAATGTCTTCGGCGAAGCCGGATTTCTTCATACAATACTGGCTCGCAATGACTCATGCATGGGGATAAACGTCTTAAAGCAGTAGACTGAATGGGGCCGAATGGATACAAGCCAGAGAAAGAGAGAAAAGAAGAGAAAAAAAGCAGGTCACCCCCCTTAATAACAAACTCAAGGCATCATAATAGGTAAAAAACTATAGGCCTACTGCATCAGTCGCCTATGTTAATTGGGGCACTAGAGGTCCTTATCTTGAAGGGGGGTCTTGGGGGTATTTTTCTAAGATTGATAGAGGTCTTGGAAGGAAACTAAAGACAATAATAAATATATGAATATATGAAGAAATATATACTAATCTCCACTTAACCCTTACAGTACCGGGGACGTCCTTTTCATCCTATTTTGGCAACTATTAGACAATTTTATTCAGCTTAGGAGGGACCTCTAGCAATAATAGGACTTCAAACTATCTCAACTAACCCTTTTGACTACCTCAGATCCTTCCTAAGCGGCACGATATCGTCTAAATACAGTATAGCTAGAATCAAATATGACACGCGTCGCTGGTACTCAAAGGGTTAAAATGTTTGATATTACTTACAGAGACAGCACAGACCCTGCAGCCCGGGACAGAAGGTCTTAAATTGTCCGGCTAGAGCCAAGCATTGCACCTCCCCGTAACAGGTGCCATACTCCCCTGAAGACTCGCACGCTGGGGTCCCGAATATACCAAATGGGTTCAGAACTGTGGAGAAGAGCAAAAAGTTATGACAAAGATATATAATAATTATATTTTTAACATCATTCTTAACCCGTACTGTACCGTAGGATACAGTATTAAAAGTACCCAGCAGTCCCAAGCAATGTGGCAAAAATGGCAGGAGAGACCACCTATCCACCTCCAAAGATGAGGCAAGACTGGCTCTGTCACCCTTCAGTTGGTCTCATATTAGCTGAGAAGTGTTGCCATAACGGGAGCAGTGATCACACGGTCGTGGTAACTGGTACAGGGTTGTACAGGCAGTTACAAGGAAAGTACATTACTGACGGCTATATCCGTCGCTGGGACTGGGGAGTTACTTATCTACTGACGGCTATAACCGTCGCTGGATCTGTAGGGGTTAACACCAATAACGCTCAAATTAATTAAATGAAAGCATGTGATTCTCTCAGGATTCGAACCCAGGACATCACATACAGAACTTACATGCTCTAACCATTACACCATCAAGACAGAAAAGTTGGTGAAAGATGCAAATGGAGAGTTATTAGTGGAAGGTGTGCAAGTGTGAAAAGGATATGTTGAGTATTTTTAAATTATGCTAAATGTAAGAGATGGAATGGAGGAAGAGATGCAGCGGTTGATGAAAATAGGTTACCCAGGCCACCCAGGTGGCAGGGAGTAAATGAAAGGATTGAGAAGAATGCAGTGAAAGAAGCATTGAGACAAATGAGAGCGGGTATGGATGGTATTGGTGAGGAGTGTATCAACCCTTACTGTACCATGTCATAGTAGATTAAAAGTACCCTCTAGTACCAGACTTGTTGCCAAAAGCAACGAGACAACACCCTCTCAGCTCAAGAGTTGGTGGGTGACTGAGTTAGCCGTCTTGGAGTAGCTGAGAGGGACCATGTGAAGTGTTGCCAACTCCTCACAGCAGTGCCTCCAAGTCATGTTAGCAGCTCCTAGATATTAGCAGAACAAGGATCGTATACAGGTATTAACGACGGCCAAGAGCCGTCGCTGGTACTGGCACGTCACATTTTAACTGATGGCTGTGTGCCGTTACTGGCATTGTAAAGGTTAAGAAGGGTGGAGATGTGATAATAGATTGGCTGGTGTGACTATTCACTGTGTGCTTTGTTGTGTCAATGGTACAAATAGACTGGAGGAGTGCATGTATTGTGCCGTTGTACAAGGGGAAGGGAGACCGGTAGGGGTGTTCAAGTTATAGAGGTATTAGTTTATTATCAGTGGTTGGAAAGCTGTATGGCATGGTGTTGATAAAGAGGATGATAAAGGGTACAGAAGGTGCAATAGGAGAAGATTAGTTAGTTATGTAGAGCAGATTAACCAGACCACTGAGCTCCATACGGAACTCTCATAGGTCTGGCGAAGAGCAGTGCGGTTTTAGGAGGGGAAGAGGGTGTGTGGGTTAGATTTGTTTAAAGTAAGACAGCTATGCGAGAAGTATTAGAGAATAGCAAGGAGATTTTTTAGGCTTCTATGGATTTGGAATATGCGTATGATTTGGTTATCGAAGTTGAAATAGGGGAGCTATCCCCCCGCCAAAGGTGGCTTTCTAGGGCCTTTCCTAGCTGATGCTGAAAGGATTGGGTTCTAGTCATGTGGTGATGGGCTGGTCTACCAGAGTGAGAGCTGAGCGATCTCTGCCATACCCATAGCTTACTCTGACTGTTCCTTTTACTTATATATTTTCTAGATCTCAAGTGACGGCGTCTCTTCCGTGGATTGACCTCCCTACTGTCAATCTAGAGGTTGACAGATTGGGAGCCAAAGCATCACATTTTTCCTTTGCCCCTCAACTTTCCCTTCATAATTGCTGAGGGGCACAGGGCCTTGGATGGGGCTTTGGTTTCCCGGGCATTTCCGCACCCTCCTCAGCTCCCTGCCTTGGAGTGGCTTCGGTCACCTGGGCTTTATTAGTGGTAAGCAGGTAGGGTTTTGTGGGGGCGCTCGTTTATGGCCTTGGCCTTGCTCGGGACCTTGGGGCTGCTCGGCCAGACAGCCTGAAGAACAACAACAACAACAACAACTCACATCTGGACTGTGGTTGAGCGGACAGTGCTGGAACCAGTCCTAGATCTGCGGGTAGTTTACTGCTCCATACCACACCCACACATCTGTAACATACAATATATATAATATACACATACAGTATACTGTACGGTACATAATTATAAACGAGAAGAAAATAGATTAATAAATGCAAGCACAACAAAAATTACAGTTTTACTCTCTCTCTCTCTATATATATATATATATACCGGTATATGTATATTTTTTTTTTTTTTTTTTTTTTTAATCACACCGCGGATTCTCATCCTGCCGTGTCAGTGATTCGAGTCCCGACTGAGAGTAGAAACATATATATATATATATATATATATATATATATATATATATATATATATATATATATATATTGTTGAATATCCACAGGGAAGGAAGGAAAATAAACACGGAGTCCCAAGCGCTTTCGTGTATTACATCTTCAGGGGGCAGAGGACAGGTATAGAGAAAGTCCTCTGTCCCTTGAAGATGTA